>JAHDVE020006084.1:0-287928 GCA_022606495.2 Halesus radiatus | reverse complement strand
ACCTTGAAATACGTCTTTAAAAATTAAAATTAAAATTTCGATAGAACGAAAATCGTATCAGTAAAAGGACAAATAGCGTGTTTTATTCAACTCAACCGTACTACAGCTGTTTTATCGGTCCTCGTATATTCAAATTTTTACCAAAAGAAATTTAAACGATAAATACAATATCTTTCTACGTAAACGAAGTAAAATTATGGCAGAATGATCAAGGTGTCGAAACATTACTTCTATAAAAACTTTACTTCTCTCTGCCTACTTTAACTATAACTTCAACATTTACTAATTATAAACAAAAAATACTGCTTACTTATACTATAATTCTAAGATTTCCATTAAATATTGTACTGTCTTGCCGTTACAACTAACTAACCATTACGCTGTTTCCCCGTAGGGGTAGGCAGAGAGGACGGACCGCCAAACACATCGATCTTGGCATACACTTCTTGCTTCATTCACATTCATACATCGTCTCATACATTCTCTTCTATTATTCCGACTTCTGGCATGGCCCGACTCAAGTATTTGATTCATTTGATCGTGCCATGTCTTCCTCGGGCGTCCCCGGCTTCTTCTTCCATTCACATTCGCGTCATACATTCTTCTTACACTCCTTTCTTCGTTCATTCGCTCCACATGCCCAAACCATCTAATCGTCCCTTTCTTAATCTTACTCATTACGCTTACATCAGCCTTGCATTCTTTACGAATTTCAATATTTTTCACACGATCATACATGTTTTACCACACATTCGTCACAGAGATCTCATTTCTATGACATTCAGTTTATTTTTCTTCCTTCTTCTGCCAATTCCATGCCTCACTGCCATACATCAGGGTTGGTATCAGCACTCTATTGTGGACTGCTAGCTTCGCTTCCTTGGACAACCGTTTGCCGTTACAATATTTTAAATAATTATGTTCTAGTACTCTTATTTACGTAAATTGTTCATATTAGCCAGAGACAGGCAGCGCCTATGTGGGTTTCCATTTCTTACTATTATAATTTAATCAATCATCTACGTTAAAAAATTACATATCCTTATATTCTATATTTTATGTTAAAAACTGTGGAAAAAATAAAGGGTTTTTTTTACATGATAAAACTTGATATTCAGAATCGGCCTTTGCTGATGAACATGTTTTTTATAGGCCGTAATAAATTTCACTGGAGTTCCTTATTGAATGGGTAAAATTCATTGCATTATTTATAAAATATAATTATAAAATTAAATATATTAAAATAACGTATTTATAATTATCCACATTTTTGAATGCTCAAACTTAAAACTCAATCGACACTGACTAGAACACTCCCGTGGGGGCAAACCATTAAGCAACAAGAAAATATGACTTCATAGTTCCGAAGAACAAACTTCCCAACTTTTACCAACGAAATTTCAAATTTCATCCTCAAATCCCCTCGAAACTATATTTGTTTTGTTTACAAGCAAGTGCATCTGTCAAAATTACTGAAAACGAAAGCTCCCAAATCAAACCCACAAGTAAAAAACCACGACACACAATTATAGCTGGAAACGAGCGAAACGTCAAACGAGATGTCCTTTTTGACAGGGTGCTTACGTAACTTTCTTCGCAAGAGCCTATCCAGTGAAACAACTTCACGTCAGTCCACACGACGCGCTCCGGCGAAGCGAATGTCAATTTATATTGCATTGTTTACGTTTAATTTTGACGTTCAGATTGCACAAAAAGTGCTGAAACCTGGGAAAACTAACTACGAGTACATCTCTTTATTATGTGATGTTCCGGATAGTAATTATGTATCACTCAGTACTAGCATAGGATTGAGATTCCAAGACTTCTGTGCAGTTTCGTTCGGTTTTTTTTTCATATCAACATCATGCATGCTTCATAGTGTATTAATAGTTTAACCTCTGTGAAACTGTGTTGAACCGGCTTCACGGGCTGAAAGGGGATTGAAATAATGACGGGACTCGGTGCTTAATTCTAATCTGATAATACGGCTATTTATTCCTTGCAGTAAAAGATGACAATGTGTTTGACATAATATTATATTATCTAGGTACCCACCTGCGTCAAAATAATCTTCGTTTTTGTTGTAGTACCGCCAATAATAATAAAAATAATAATAATTTGATGATTTGTGTGGCGCAGTTTTTGTGGCATGCTCGGGTTTATCTTATTATGTACAAACAGATCAAGAAACATACTTACCTGGAATTACGTCATATTAAAAATTTTAGCTTAGGAGGATATGATTTTGTACGCATAGGAAAAAATATTAGAAAACACTGCACATCGCATGATATTGCAGTTACATTTTTTAGAATGTTAGTGGCCAAAGAAGAGTTGGTATTTATTTGAAATACTAATGTTTTTTTTTTTAAATTTAGGACTGAAGAACTGATTTTGAAACGGACCGAAAAAAAACAAATAATTCTACTCGGTGTCTTAACTGAAATTTTCAATGATAATTATTAACACTTTGGGGTGTGACATTATATATTAAATGAAAAAACACAATTTGTAAAACACCACTTTTATTGAATTAATAACGATCCCCAACCAGGTTTCGCTTCACCGAAGCTTCGTCAGGGCTTATTATTGACTAAATTATTATTATTATTAACTTTTAGTTAATAATAAGCCCTGACGGTGAAGCGAAACCTGGTTGGCGAATTTATTCAATAAAAGTGGTGTTTTACAAATTGTGTTTTTTCATTTAATATAATTATCTACATTTACAAACATTATTGACAATTAGTGGTGGGCGAAGCGGCTCGGTTTAGTGATCCGGATCACTAAATCAGCTCTTTGTAGTGTACCGGTTTGGTGATCCGGCTCGTTTGAACGACTTTTCGCGTCCCCCCGCACCATGCCCTCTCCCTCGCTCCCTTGGCCCTCTTCAAGATTACACGATACGTTTTTCGTCCCATGTGGATTTTGTGGATGCCCAATTGGGAATGCCATAGTCTCACTGGCTCCAGACGGTTGGGAGCAGTTGGGACTCTTGTGCGGTATTCATATAAAAAAAATACAATGGAAACTTGTACCAGCTAAGCCACTGCAAGTAGCTTGTCAGCAGGGGTTTAGTTCAACAATATTATATAATACAACAATAAATAATAATCACCACACAAATGCAGCGCAAAATTAGAACAATGTAGGTGCATGCATGTTGTGATAAATGTACAAGAGTTGGAAAAACTTATTTTTTGATATTTATTTTGAATATTTATTGATATTTATTTTGAAACATTGGCACTATCATTCCTATATTTCGTGTGACAACAAACAATAACTATTCTTCGATTGCTGATTTGTTCTCATTAATAATACACTTCTCATTATGATAAGATGTTCTTCAACATATTTTCTCGAAAGATGCGTCCAGTGTTTATTTTTTTATTTATTTATTAATTATTAACGCCCCGATGGGATTTTACATATTTTAACATTTTACGTGATTTTGTGTACAGAAACATAAAAAAGGCATTAAGTTAACAAAAAAGAACATGATGCATATTGGTATATAAATTTAACATATTTATGATATATATGTTTGTATAATAATGCATAAGTGCATGACACGGAGAAAGGTTTTTAATTTGCAGATGATACTTAAAAACAAAAAAAAATACAAAAATATTTATATATATATATATTAATAGCCTGATCCACATGATACAATATATATAAGTGTATTTTTTTTTTTTACAATAACTTCACACAGGAGACCAAGGAGGAAATAATTTCCCTCAAGGCCTATATCATCTTTGGGGATGCTGTGTGGAGGATCTTTTAGAGGATAGGAAGGAGTGAACTTGGGTCTTGAAGAGACCCATGTTATAGGATGGAGGAAACACAGAGGCCGGCAGATCATTTCATAGCCGAGCTGTTGAACACAAGAACGAATCGTAGAAGCGACCCGTTCTCATGTGACAAATGTCAACCGTGCACAAATTTTGGGAGTGCGTTTAGCGTGTTTCCCGACTATGCACCGATGCCGAAGGGATCAATGACGCTAGTTCCTCGGAGCATCTTCCATTAAAATACCGGTAGAACAAGGACAGCATTCCCACCCGACGTCTGTGCTCCAAAGATTGCAACCCATTTGTTAAGATAGGCGAATCTATCAAACGGACCGCCCGTTTCTGCACAGAGTCAAGGTTTTTTTTCAGATATTTTGGGACTCCCGACCAGAGGTGGCTGCCAAATTCTACAATGGGGCGCACTTGCGATTTGTACAGGGTCAGCAGTTGTGTATAATATAATATAATATGAGTGCATGACTTTGTGAAATAAATCAACGTGTTTTTATATTTCGGATTACGTAAAAATGTATGAAATTGTGTAATACATAATATAGTGCAAGATGCAAAGAAAGAAAAAAAGAGGAACAAGTTTTTGGGTTATAGTAAAAAGATAATTTAAAAAAAAAAAGAATTGTACAATAGCTGCTACGCGATGTTCTTATAATCGTTGTAAGATTAAAAAAAAAACATAATTAAATCCTTAATAGACTATCATTAGAGTAACAGCGCCCTTGAGGTGATTTTTCACAAAAACGGCGCTATCCAAATCATCCAGTTATTATTATTTGGGTTGTTTTCAGTTACTAAGTGCTCAATTAGCAACAAAAAAAACGTTTTTAGAAATGAATGCTACCAAGAATATTTATTGTGATACAAGTGCTATCATGTTGGTGGCGATTTTAGTATTGATGACAGCATCCGAGGTTTGGGGCGAGGATTTATCTGGACTCGACAAACTGAGGCGCTTAATACCCTCGTCGAATCATCCTGATTTGACAACTCAAGGTAAGATCTTTTTGACTCGTCAGGTAAACTTCCTGTTGATGTACATTGTACTTACTAATGTGAATTCGTGATATTATATTCAGGAAACGGATCAGTTCAGTCGGGGATAAGTTGAATTACAAACCTTCTGATATTATTGCTCAATGATATCTTTTAAAACATTCAGTTAATTTTCTACGGTAGTCGACCTGGTAAGCGTTTTTTATGTATGTTATTACAGTGGAACAAGGAGCAATATCAATTATTTGAAGAACTTTCAATACGAAGAATAGGTATTTATCAGTGGCGTGCATTGCTCTATGACAGTGGTGTACAACCAGTGACCTTCTGGTGTGGCCAACCTGGCTAAATAAAATAAAGAACAATCAACGGCCTTATTTTATTGGTTTGTGCTTGAGCCTATAAATATTTTTGAGCGCTATGATTACTATTTTTAATGGTTTCCATTTTATAGGGTACACGACCAAAATTTGTTTCTCAAAACATAGAAGTAACGAAAGTGAGTTTTGATATTTCTTATGTTATCGTTAGTTACCCAACCAAATTTTATTTGAAAAGCCTGACTTACAAATAATATTTTTGGTAGGTACCTAGTTATTTTTTGTTTTGTAATAGGTTAGGTATATACCTACTGGCTACGGACAGTTGGGACGTTTGCACACTATTCACATTTCAAAAAAATCTACACCGCAATCGTCTGCAAAGTTAACTATGTCAAGCTGTACATACCCGACCCCCTGCGGCCCGCGAACATATTATTGATAAATGGCCCTACGGCTAAAAAGGTTATGCACCACTGTTCCATGACCAAAGGTGGGCTCCGTGTAGTTGGGGCATGACTTGTACATTGATTATTTGCAATTAAATGGCAATTTCATTATCATCTAGTGATTGTTGTGGCTAAGCTAAATGAACAAATGTATAATACTGTGATAGTTAAACCACAACATGTATCGTCATTGATATCGAATCAGAATCGCAGTTAAGCAAAATGTCTTCCACCCTAAGGATAAGGACAATTATTTTTTATAAGGACAATTCCTTATCCTTGAAAAGAACCGGAATAAGGCTTCAAGACTCTTCAAGGGATGTATGTAACCTCCATGTTGATGAGGATGACGATTGACGGCTCAAAATGTATAAAAATATTGGTTTATTACAGTTGATGTTTTCAGTCTAATAGCAATGATGAGGTAATGAGATAATGAGTAATGAGTCACGTGGTCCTCGGTATAGTCGGCGCCGGCCCAGAGTAGTGGCGCCGGCGCGGCGTGCAATATTATTATTTATATTACTTTGGGGGAAACTGTTGTTCCAACAACCAACCCCTCCCCTTCTCTTCTCTTCCCCCTCCCTGCTGACGAGTGTCCGGGCGCGGGGAGAAGAGTTTTGGGGATAAAACAATGTGACTCATTGCTCAAGTAATATCGGTTTCACATTTTCCTGAAAACAAACATCGTTCACGATTTAATTAGTACATACTTAGAAAAAAAAACAACTGATTAGAAATTTCTTTATACCCTTAGGTAGCTATACAATAGGCTATTGAAGAATATTTTTTATAAATCGTCAAATCTCTTTGTTTGTGTCAGCTAAAAGTCTTCAACGCTGAATTTCGGCGTGATGAAATTTGCAAATTTGTTATGCCTAGATTTTCTAGGAGAACACTACTTTCAGTTATAATACTATTTAGCGCAGTTCTTCAAAAGAAAGTTCACTCATCAAATAGTGCATAGAGATGCCCTAATACGCAAGGGGAAGAAACCAAAATAAGAGGGACAGGGGCGAGCTAGACGTGCCGCCAATTTAAGTATAACTGTAACTAAGTAAAAAGGTTCGGTTTGTTTACGAAAACCGAATATTTTGTTAGAATATTTAGTTTGCCCATTTTAATAAATATTGCCTATTTTGCTCACCCCAGACAAAATCACGCGAAACAAGCGTGGATGGCAGTGAACTAAGCTGGTGTAAAAATGGGTGTCACACGACCTTTGCCTCCAACCGTCGAAAGCGTACTTAGGGCAAGTCTATCAATTATCACGTCAGTGGGATGGTTCGATTTTGCAAAAAATCCCCCCAACTTATCACGCAAAATTTGTCTTTGAATTTCAAACCATTTGCAATTTTTATAATTATTTTACTGCGTCATAAGAAATAAACAATCATTTTTTTAACCGCAATTGGACACAATTCAATTTTTCTCTTATCTCAATATCAACGTCGAAAATTCATTCAATTTTTATGACGTTTTTACACCGCTTTGATATCTATAAGGGCCAGTTTTATAAACGAACCATCATATTCTGTTACGTAACGAACCGTTATCTGCCCATTTTTTGTTTCGAATAATTGTCATTCCCTCGTTATCATCTTCACTGATCGCTAAGGAATCCATTTAACAAATGCTAATTACGTATTGTCATTTTAATTAAAATAGTGTACGGTTTCAAATAAGCGAAATCGGGCGGTAGTCCAATATTAGTTAAATATGGTATCAAACGTTACAAACGGATTATTATAAAACCGGCCCTAACCAAATGCATCTGCCTATTTCTTTGAAGCTAAACCTTTTTTTTTTCAAAAACCACAAATCCTTTGAAAAATTCAAACTTATAGCTAAACTATTCAGCGCCACGTATGGTCGCGAGTGTAAACTATTTAGTCAAGAATCCATGTTTCACAATTAGTTACTAAAATTGTTATTAGATATGTCCGCTTAGTACTCGTGTGATGGTGTTAGTAGAAGGAATTTATCAAGCATTGTCGGGTAATGGTAGCCTTTCAAAAAAAAAACAAATAGACTTACGTATAATCAGTGGCGTGCAGTCCATAAAGGCTTAAAAGCTGTCCCCATCCTAAGAAAAAGGACTAAAGACTAATGAAAACTAAAAAAAAAGAAAGAAAAAAAAAAACTAAAAAAAAAACTAAAGACTATGTATGACCTGTGTCATGCTTAGTGATGCTGAGTGGAAGTGGTTGCGACACGTTACTGAGAAATGGTCATTTGTTTTGCTGACGTTTACTTATTATTTTTAGCGGAAAGGGGGACAAAAAGTGTACACGTTGTTCGTAGGTGAATATACGATAAGATTATACAGATAGGTTGGTATTCAAAAGGTTTACAAACAGTATAGGTAGATATTCCTTTTATTAGATAATACCCGGTACGTACCCGGTGTTGCCGGGGTTATGGATGGTTTGGAGTAAAGTTTAGAAATTGTGATGTGTTACCCCTACCTCTACCTCTACCCATACCCTTACCTCTGCCCCTACCCCTACCCCTACCCCTACTGTCCTTGTATCAACTCAGGTTACATAGTAAGACTATTCACCTCTGAGATCACATTCTACTGCATTTAGTGCGCATTCGCCCTTTCTCTACCATTTCCATACTGCCATTCATATACATCAAGGTTGGTGTCAGTACTCCATTATGGACTGCTAGTCATGCTGCTGTTAAAATTTGATTAAAATGATGCAAAAAACGTTGGGTATCGGTGACTCGTGGCAGCCCTAGCAAAAAGACAAAAGTGTTTAACGGCGATAATAAAATGCTCATAATTAGTTGTTCGCTTTAATGAAGCAATCAAACTCCAGACTGCGCTCATTGAAACTTTATGGTGATTAGCTCGTAGTCCTTTTCAGGGACCGGCCGAGGTATAAAGACGGTTCCATGATAATTCAACAGACGTGTGATACAAAGTCTTTAAAAGTACAAAAAAAAACTAGACCGAAAACCTTATCTAACCTAACCTAATAAATTTTTTTTTTTACATATTCTTAAAAAGCGTGTACTTTGTGGATTGCCATAATTATAATAAAACACATAAATTCGTTTTGAACCACTTCGTTTTAATGTAATGATCGACCGGTTTCGGAAGTACCCTTCCTTCATCAGGACTATATTAAGACTAACCTAAGATACAAAATAATGGTAGACATTCATAAAATATTCAGGCGTTGTAGTGAGAGCCCACCAAAAGGAAGAGGTAATTAGGTTTTTTTTTCGGAGGAACCGAGCGAATCATTGGAAGATATCTAGAAGAGGACTATACTATAAATTTACTCGGTTATTCAATACACTAGAATTAATATTTAGGAATTTTCATATTTCACGTGCTTCTGAATTATCCAATTTTTTGCTTTTATTATTACGGTGAAGAATTTGACCCCCTGTATCTTTAAAAAAATATGATCGGTTGAAATGAGATGATTGGTATCCTCTGAACAATTGTTGTTATTTAAACATCTTAAGTGTTCCGTGATACTGATATTTATATTATGGGATGTCTTATCTATGAACAAATTTATGTGTTTATATTATTGTATAATGATTTTTTTTTTAATACGTTTTTTCAAATGAAATATTTAGTTTACGTTAGATTAGGGTTACGTGTAACCTAGACATAACATAACGTGGGTTTCTTTTAAGGCAGATTTACTCCTTTCTCTCTTCGAAGGGAACTTCTGCACGGCATCAGTACCCCCGATATGTCATTTTGTGGGAAGTTATGAATAACATTCATACAGTAAAAACATGTTATTTTATTTTTTATTTCTTAGTAGAATGGAATAGAAGTCACCAAGGCATCCATCCCATCGGCATTCGAAATTGAAGTGAAATCAAACGAGACACGCAGGAGTGGTGACGTTTTCTAGAGGAAGCTGGGACTATTCTATTGCATTATTATATCGCCACACTTTTTAAAAGTGATACATGGTCATTAAAAGTACGAAAAAAAACAACTCTACCGAAAACCAAATCTTACCTAATCTAATTAAGAGTTTTTAGTTTTATTTAAAAACATATATATATTAAAACAAACAAACCGACAAGCCAACGAAAAAACAAAACAAAAATATTTAGTTAAGGTTTTTACTACCAAGTCATTGACTTATTACATTTATTTTTAAATTCATACGTGTGTTGATTTATCCAATCACCGATCATTCGACGGTTGTAGCATCGATTATCGTTTTATTTTATAGGGTATTATATTAAAAGACTTTTACAATGTTTTTTTTTTGTTATCTTGTTTACCGTTTCTACGGCAGATTTCAGCGCTTGCGATATCCTCGGGCCAATTCCCCGATCGCCCCACTCGCCGCGGATCTGATAGAATAATATTAATTATGGTCCCGTCTGTAGACGCCGGGAGCGGGTAACCGGTTAAATAAAAAAAAACATAAATATTTAAAGCGAGACCCGATGCAATCGGAAGATTGAGATGCGCAGAGGAATGCATAGATCTGGCCAAAATGTCCATCGCGTGATTTGCATTTTAAAGGTGGGAATGCGCAATTTTGATATCATTTGTATGTTGATCTTCTTACTATGACGTATCTATTCTGTAAAAGCGGATTGAAAAATATGTATTTGGGTTCTGATTAGAATGGGGTATTGAAGTGGTGGAGAGAAAAGAGATGAGAGAAAGGTGAGATTCCTAGCTTATTAGAACTAACCACTAAATATAGTTAAACTGCACGTTCTAATGAAGATGGAAAGAAGGATAAGCGACCTATGTTTCTTTTTAAAAATTATAAATTCCGAGCTCGACTGTTGCGAGCTCTTGAGTCCTGTCAACATAGGTAGCTACACGGCACACCAGACCCTCTTCCTTTTTCAATTTCAGAACAGGATATTTTTCAATTTCATTTTTCAAAAACAATTTATGAACTCCCCAATTCCCCACCTACATTGTTTAGCAGACGAATATACAAGTGATTCAATGACAAGATAGATTGATGACAAGACAAATTCAAAGTTTAAAACTCACCTTAACAATTTTTTCATGACAAATTATTAACTTTAGGCTGTTTTTTTGTCAAATCTAATTTGGAAACCGTTGAAATAATAACCATTATAACTAATTATTGTATGCAACCATTGTTTTGTTGTATGTAAGTAAATATTTGTTTGCAAACTAACGCTTGTTTGGAAATATTACCACCTTATTTAATGTGATCCCCATGGGGATATATATTTGTAAATAAATAAATAAATTGCTAATCAAGCTATAAGATCATTTGTAAATGATTGTCTCTCATAGATCCAAATGTCTGCATACACTATATTTTATTTAAAGAAATTTTTTTCTTGACGGGTTTGAAGTTGATCTTTTGGATCTAGAGCCCAGGGGGCTTGCCGCTCTTCGATGGTGGTCATATTGCAGAATAAACTCAAGTTTGTAAGGCTGTTTCCGCTAGTTATTGTATTACAATACCCCCTTTTATATTTCTTTTAAAAATAAAGTTAAAAAATCGCTGGTTACGAATAATTTTACAAAATATCAGTAAGAAGTTTATAGTGAGAATCTGCTAATAATCAAGGCATTTTGAGATATTTAGACCTTTGCGATTTGTTTAAAAAAATGTGTTTATCATCACAAATCCACTGTTTTTCATGAATGTTATAGCGAACATTCAAAATTTATTTGATCCATAGCATTTTAATGCATTTCTTCAATACGAGTAAAAATATATACAACCTTTTCTAGGCGATGCTATGGGGAGTAATGCAAAATCATGTGATTCTGTTTGAAAATTGGATATCCTAGAAGTATCAAAGATGTTATAATTAAATACTGTATGTAGATCACACCTCGGCCTTTCGTTTATCCGGGCATTTTCCGAGTCTTTCTATAAGCCTAGACAAAAAAAATTCACTCATAAAATAAATTTTTAACCCCTTGAGCATAGTGGTATCAAAAATAACCCACCGTTTTTTATCTTTTGCTGCATGGTGGGATGTAATTTATACCACTTCTGTGCTTTCTTTGAAATTCTATGCAACACAACCATTTTTTTTTCAAATCTTGTGCCTCAAAGGGTTAAAGTGTAAAATCTCCTACTTACGAACCCTTTTGACCTCAAATCCAAAATTAAGTTATCTATGAAACCGGCAGCGCAGCAGTTCTTCTTAATATGTTTGACCCTTTCAATTCTATTTGTTCTTGCCATTTTCGATACCTGGTTTCTAGAGCGTACCCGAATTAGTTTAGTGAGATGACAAAAAAGTTCGTTAATAGGTTCTTGCCTCGGGGTCTTCTAATAATATCATAACAATAATACACCATTTAGCCATAAATTCGCACGGTTCAGCGACTGCACGGTATTGCTACTTCTGCTGGCGCCTCTCTGGCGCTAACGGTACGGAGTAGCAATTGTAGTTGACACAGTGGCGTAGCGTTCAACTGCCAGCCCAACCGCCATCCTTAGCACTCTTATTTATAGGTCGCGTAATTAGCAAACTCAAGATTGGGTGATTTGGTGCATGTGTACACCTATTTACACTTCCGACATTGATGTCCTCGCCAAACATCATTAATGCTTAGGTTACACGTATCCAGTAGCAAGGACAGTAACTAAATCGATGTCCCGTGAATGTGATAAGTGCCATCCACATGTGAAATTAAGTTAGTGATTTAGTAAACTCTTTTATTTAACCTAATTACAAACATGCGAACGCAGCGGGTATATTCTAAAGGAGTCAACTAAATTGCTACTTATCGGTAACTTACAACTTACCACTTAACGCATAGTCCAGACGAGGACAGTGACAAAAAATTTACAAAACGATTTTTTTTATTTTATTTTTTTTATTTGTTTTATGTTAGTACCGAACAAGAGTCCCAACTGCTCCCAACCGTCTGGAGCCAGTGAGACTATGGAATCCCCAATTAGGGTATATTTTGTGAGGCTGAATGTGATAGGAAGGGGAAGGAGATGGGGAAGAAGGATATAGGGTAGAGGAAGGTGGGGAAGTACCTGGCTATTCATATCTGGTCACCAAACACCGGTAAAGCCATTTCAAGCAAATTTTTCTATTCTGAATGGTGGTTTTTTTACCAGGGTGATACTGAAAGTATCTACCACTTATTGCCATTATCACTGTGATAATAAAATAATAACAATTAATGTATACGGTCTGTATCGAAGGTAACGGCGCATCTCATCATGTGACCAAGATGACGCTACTTGACGGCATATTTACAGACCATCCCCTACACGCCGCTCGCTAAACTGACAGAGGCGGGGCACGATACGCAGTATTTACGTAGTATCCCCTTCCTGCCGTCCAAGCAACAAAATGGAACGGGATTGCTCAAACCCATCAAAGGCACGAGGTTATATACAAAATGTCCCGGTAAAAACGCAAGCTGCCCAAAAGTTAAATTTAGGTTTACGAGAGTCCCGCTATATTCATCACAAATAAACATATATATATTAAACGGTGGCACTCTCGTCAACATTTCTGATTATAAATTAGGTATACGAATGTTAGTATTAAGTAGTTGTAAGAATTCTCCCGCACACTGTCGAGATTGGGACCCTCAGAATAAAATTGTATGTTTGATTATAATCCTAATAAAAATGGTGGGAAGAAGTGGCTTAAATGAAAAGAAACGGTCGAGTGAGTTCTGTTGCTTGAATATAATTAAATATTGGAAAATAAATCGCATATAAACACAAAACGTTATACCAAACGATACCTCGATAACAAGGGGCGGATCGAGCGTTCATCCACAAAAAATGCACACGGTTCTATCGCGCCCTATAAATACTCCGCAATAGGCAACCGCTGGTCG
Source organism: Halesus radiatus (assembly GCA_022606495.2). Taxonomy (NCBI): domain Eukaryota; kingdom Metazoa; phylum Arthropoda; class Insecta; order Trichoptera; family Limnephilidae; genus Halesus; species Halesus radiatus. The sequence goes on along the minus strand of JAHDVE020006084.1, from coordinate 274,535 downwards.
CTTACTCAGTCAAATCACGCAAAAACCAACTCGACCGATCCGCTCTACTCGCCTCTACTTCCCACCTTGACATCTCTAAACCGCCTTTGACTCTGCTATTCCTTCACACAACGCCTTTTCTACACTTTGGAAGACTGGAAGACCCACCCCTATTTACAATAAATATAGACGCCCAGTGGTCCGATATACGATCATCGAATTTGAATATTGGAAAATTTTTGTAGTTGTTCTTCATATTATTTAGAAAATTAACTTTTTTACATTTTTACCAGAATTTTATTTTCTGAAATCTATTTGCGACACCTTTATCGGGCGCTTAGAGACCAGAACCTGAAGAGAAGATATAAGATCAGTAAACTGAAACATTTTATGACAGAACTCAGATGAGAATAATCAGATGATGCCGCAAGGAAACATAATGACCCAGTTAATCTGGAGACCAAGAGAAAAAGTCCAACGGGAATACTGCAGCAGCGATGATGCGATGATTTTAAAAATGCGAATGCTAAAATGACAAACTCTGTCCCCAAATGCGAAAGGCTGGAAAGACAGAAGGCAAATAACCTATATTCAGCAATGGATAGGACAAGCTAAAAAAACACGTTTTCCAGCCATGCCAAAGGGATCCAAGAGACATTGGAATTTATTTATGAAATATTGTGTATTTATGTTTACATTTTGATACTTTGGTCACCTTCAAAGTACTCTTCGCTTTATGCAATGTCTTTAACGAAACTGTTTCATCACTGCTCAACAAAACAATTTTTGAATTGGTCAAAATTCATCGATGTTTGTTTATTACTATTCTTACTAACGGAAAATCACTTTTATATAAAAAAAAATTGACCCATTTATATTAATATGAATAATTTATAGAAGAATCCCTAAGAATGTTTATTTATTTATTTGATAATACGCCCATTTGAGTTTTTACATGGATTTTTAAAACAGAATAAAATTAACTATCGAAAATTATAAGCACATAGAGTTTCTAAACCACAAAGAAATGTTTAACAGTATTTTAAAACGTTTAACAGTTACCTAAAATAGAAAACTAAAACAATAATACAACACAAATTATTAAAACTACATTATCCACGCTACAATAATAAATTGTAGGATTCATCAAATACCGTATAGATGACGCTTTATTTTATAGTCAGTAAATACGTACGAGTATATCAACAATACCTCCAAACTTGTTGCCCAGATCATGCATCCTGTTGGTTAGCGAGTGCGACTAGTTGGTTGTGTACGTGTTGCAGAAAAGTGTTACATTTTGTCTTGGGTTCCTTGTCGGTACATGAAATTTAATAGTGGCGACGATGGCGGGGCTGTCAATTGGGGGATTAATAACTCTACGAGTATATAATACAACTAGGTGTGAAATATTTCTCCTGTCAGACAGATTTTTTTTTCATTTATTTAAGAAGGCTTTGGAAAACTGCAACATCTCGTAACGCCACTGACTGCTTACTGCGTGCATTTAAATAAGTTAGTCCATAATTATGCCTTGAAGTAGATTGCCACTCGTCCGTCACGCCCGATGCGCGGCCTGGCGGCCCTGTGGTAACGCTGCTGCCGATTGTCTCCGCCATCGCGTGCATTTGTGTTCAAAACCACCTGTGGAGACTGAAGAGACATCGAACTCATTATTTCCCTCACGTATATATTATGACGGAAATTGTTTTCCTCAATACGCAACGGATTGGATCCTCGTGAATGTATAAAGATACCTCCGTATCTGATTTGTATTTTACATCTCTTCTCATCTTCTTATTTTCCTACAGTATAGACGATACGCCCCCGGGGGAGCGATTCCGGTTCTTTTTGAGGATAAGACATTTTCCTTATCCTTAGGCTTAAAGACTTTTTGCTTAACTGCGGTTACGGTTCTCTCGGATGGCAGCTATCATTCAGCGCATGACATTCTTTAAAAATATTGATATATGGGTAGTCATCATAATTGACTTTAAACAATATTGTTGAGTTATTTATTGCATAATACTGTTATTAAATAAACCTAATTAACGAAATTGCGATGTTTGTAAAGTACCTGTGCTAAAAGCCCGAAGACAGTTAACAAATTATTTAAATTCTGACAATTGTTATGAACCACAAGTATAAATAGAGTAATAATAAACTATGCGTGTAAGTATGTGTGATGCACCTACAATTTTGAATAATACTGTGATAATTAAACCATAAACTATTTTTAAAATGTACCATATTGTCATTGATTTGGAATCGGAACCGCAGTTAAGCAAAATGTCTTATCCTTTAAAAGAGTCCCTGTCCTCCGCTACTTCAGCGGCCTATATTCGTAAAGGCCCAACCTATCCTCGCACACATCCGGAGTAGTCTGAAATTGTTTGATTTTTAATATGTACGAGTATCTACACATTTATTAGCTACTTCGTGAATTTGCTTTTTGTAAGGCTACGTAGATTTGATTTGATTTGATGATGAGTATTGTTCGGTTACAGCTGGAAGCTATAGTGATCAAAATCTTGTATAAAGTGTTATGAATAAGCCATAAGTCGCATGAAAATATAAAATGCACCTCATCTATTCTACTATTTCAAATAATTTATGAAATATATCAGTGAGAACAAGCTAGTCTATGCAGTAGAATGCACGATAAAATAGAAGCACAATATTAAATCCACTCCAACTTTCGTTCTATTCTATTTAGACTTAGGTCGTAGAATAGAACCGTCTGAACGACATGTAAACGCAGCCCTCTGCGCACGGTACAGTAATGTCTATGGTTGTGCAATAAATAAATTTTAAAAAAAGCAATTATTTTTCTTTCGAAGATTTGCTGTATCACTTTGAGCTCCGCAAATACAAATGAGTTGTAATAGAATAGAAATAGAGCAAGTGTGAACGCGTTACAATTCTTGTATTTTACAAAAAAGTTTGTTCTAGAATAGATAATTTGGGAACCCAGTATCAGACAAAAGAGTTTTTTTCAAAATTGACTGGACATCAACAATTTTTGAAAATTTCCATTAAACGTTTACGAAACGTGTGTCGTCCGGCACGTGAAAGAAATAGAGCGAGGTTTTAATACTTGCGACATGTCTTAAATTCGGTTCTATGAAAATTCAACTCACGTATACATCGGGACACTTTTTAAAAGTGGCATAAAGTTATTAAATGTACGATAAAAAACTTGTTCGATGACCTAATCTAACCTAACCTAATTAACCTTTTTTTTAAGTTTAATAATTAGAATAGGTTAAGTTGGACTTTCAGGCTATTTTTTCTCTTACTTTTCAAGAGGGCGGTTTATACCAACTTTAAGACTTGCAACTGCTGATTGTGCCCGTTGATCGCCTTTTATTTCCCGTTGGGGTAACTGAAATTTGTAGAGGCGTGGGTAGATGGGTAATCCAAGTAAAAGCTCCAAATAAAATACATAATATTAACATATTATTGGAGGTACATATACACGTAATTAACATATTATTGGAGGTACATATACACGTAACCACCACTACCCACAAAAATGTTCTGTATACACCATTCTAGAGTTTTTTTTTTACTGCGTTTTTTACATGGCTTTGACTGATACCGCAATATTGCTTTCCTGCGACGATATATAACAAGAGAGTCCGTGGACTGACAAGCGAAAAGAATTTATTATTGTTGCAGCTGCGGATTTATAAAAATATTTATTCATTTTTATGCATTAATTCGCCGCGTTTTAAGTTTTATTCAAGTTCTGTTATTATTTCAGCACTGTGAAACAACTGGCGAATAATGTAATAAGAACAAAACTTGGGTAGAACTTTAACAGAACTTTTTTTTCTTTTTTTTTACATGAATACCGCACAAGAGTCTCAACTGCTCCCAACCATCTGGAGCCAGTGAGACTATGGCATCCCCAATTGGGAAATGTTGTGAGGCTGAAGGTGTTGGGGAGGGGAAGAAGAAGGGGAAGAGGAAGGTGGGAAAATACCTGGCTATTCAGATCTGGTCATTTCAAGCAACTTTTCAATTCTGAATGGTGGTCTTTCACCAGGACGATACTGAGAGTATCTTCCAATCTGACCAGGACGATACTGAGAGTATCTTCCACTTGAATATTAACTTTGAAATTTTGATGAATCCTTCAAAATTTCAAATGTTTTATATTATGATACACACTGTACAATGATATTAGTTATTTTCCCAAAGTTAAAAACAATTGATTATTCCTTCACCTAATCTTCTGCTAATGGGTGATTTCTTTTACTTAACTTACCGTTCGATAAATGCGGACGAGAGAGGTTTTCACATAACGAACAATATTGTAATAAAAATTGGCCTTAGCGCCCGCCAAATATGACTTAATCTCGGAGTACCGTTAATGTAAGTGCGCATAAAGTGCTCGTTCGGATGATTACATTCATTATGAGTACCAACACATTAAATTGCATGGTACGTACATCACTGTCCGCCGGTTTCTGTCTGCCGGTTGCCTGTCGGGAGGTATGTGTGCTGCGGCATTCTTGTCGGCAGGTACTAGGCACTACCAGACAACAGGTAACAGATTGCAGTCAGGTGTCGTGTAAATGGTGTTTGGTTCGCGAGGTCAACAGTGTGAAAATTTGTTGAGGTCAAATCAAAATTGTAGCGGGACGCTTTCATTCACAATTTTGCTACTAGCTTAAAGCTTTTGGATTCAGTTTTCTCTTTGGAGCATCATTTTGAAGAAATTCTCTGTTTTTTTTTCTTCAATCAAATACTTTAAAACATGGTTTTCATGGATGAAACTAATATTGCTTTACATCATATTGAAAGTCTATCAAAAGTCGTTAATGCAGTTCCGCACTGTAGTCGAAGATTTGGAAAATTCTCAACCTTATTTATTTCTTGGCTTCAAAGTGTCTATGTTCTTATTTTGGCCATGACCTCTTTCCGGGTATAAGGTCAGGGATTTAGGTCTCCATGGTGTAAGGGATAGTTGTAAATCGACGCAATTAAATCAAACAAGTCCTTGCAAACCTTTGGTACAATACTGAACAAGTGTTATTTTTTCACTGCGCGATGCATTGCTGCTGGTATGAAAATTTGTACATTTTTTCACCATTCATCTTCAAAAAAAAAATTATTATCTTTATCTGATGGTTTCGGATATAATAAAGAAGATAATATCTTGATGAAATCATTGTCTTTACGGTTGAGATGGCGGTTGATGCTTTTTCAAACAAAAAAGATGTGAATTTTCAAAAATATTATCCTTTTTGTACCCTTAATGTATACTATTTAACACAAAGACAACTATTTGGTCACTTTTTATTATTATTCTAAATCCATTGTTGTTGAATTACGTTTGTGGTTACATATTTAATGACATAAGTCATTTAATATTGTTTACATAATACCTACTATGGATTGTTTTTTATTAAGTATGTCAACACTCCTCCCATAATCACGAGCTACTGGAGCTCAACTTATGAAGAATAGAATAATACTGATAAAAAAATAACGTTTTTTTTACATGTTGAAACTATGATATGAATTGTGATTTTGTTTAAAATAAACAATAATAATAATAATAATAATTGGATGATTTTTATAGCGCCGTTTTTGCGAAAAATCACCTCGAGGGCGCTAAAATAATTTCTAATATCTAAGAACATTTATCTTATATTGCTGTAGCCGAAAAATTTCATTATACAGATATCTACTACCGCAATAAATAAATTGATTTCTGCAATACTAGTCCTCTTATCATCAACATCAGCATTACAACCCTCGGAGAGTCTTGATGGCCTCTAAGATTCTTCTACACTTCTGCTGTCTTTCCCGCTGTCTCTCCTGCTGTATTCCACCATGTCCAATGATGCGGTGGTTACTTCAATGCCGTTCACTTCCTGGCACATAAGACACTTCTTCATCTGCGGACTTATTATAAAGAAGCATATTCAGTGATAGACAATCTACAATCCTTTCTATATCTCCTGCCCAGCGTAACCTCAGCAATTTTAATAATGTTGTTAATTTTAGTCCTCTAACACGAAAATTGCAACCGCCTACAGAGCAAATAATACATAGAGATGCCCTAACACGCGAGGGTAAGAGACGGGGGGGTGAGCTATATAAATCAGCAACTACGGAAAAAGGTTTAGCTTGGTTAAAAAACCGAGTATTTAGTTTGACCATTTTTATAAATATTTTGTAATTTACTTAAGACAGTCAAAATCGCTCGAAATAAACGTTGACGGTAGTGAAGTAAGCTCGCGCCAAAATGGGTTCCACGTGACCTTTGTCTCCAGCCGTCGAAATCGAACTTAAATCAAGTCAATCAATTATGATGTCAATGCAGCCGCCAGTGCTTATAAGTCTAGTTATTCGCGAAAAACCGATTTTTGTGACCTTTGACCCTTGTATTAAAAAAATCACCTTCGTAGGAATTATTTCGACCTAAAAAAATTGCTTAACCGGGCTACAGTGTTACTTCCCCAATGTCCAAACACCCTGTACAGCGCCACGGTCGTGTGAAAGTGTGCCGAATTCGCCGTTACTCACAGGCAGCTTGGAAATTAAAAGCACAACACACGCAGGTACAACAGTACACAACCACCATCGGGTATCAGGTGTGTTGGCAGGTAGGTTGGTACTTGTACCCTCGGCCGACTGATAGCGCCGAGATCGTGACGATAATTCACACGACCGCCGCCAGGTGTACCGCTGTCGAAATTCCTAGCGGTTAATTCGCTTACCTCACCGCCGCGCACCGCAGAGGGAGGCAGAGAACTGCACGCAACTGACTGCAGGTACCTATTGGTGGATACTTTCAGTATCACCAAGGTGTAAGACCACCATTCAGAATTGAAGTATGAATAGGTCTGAATAGCCAAGTACTTCCCAACCTTCCTCTTCCCTCTCCACCACCTTCAGTCTCACAACATATCTACCCTATTTGGCGATGACATTGTACCATTTGCTCCCGCCAATTTGGAATCTTGTGCGGTATTCACATTAGATATCGTGTTATCAATTACTGTTGAGTGAATTATATTAAAATTCAAATTAATCACCTACACCGGGACACTGCGCTGCTCCGAAGGGCGTAATCTACTTTAACACCTGTAACTGTTGATACAAAAAATCTTTAATAAGCCGTAAAGGAAACTACAAGTTTTGGCACTTTTCGAAAGACATGTGTTGAATTTGGATGGAGGGTATGGGTACCGCCGCCCCGTAAACCATTTAAAGGTAAACCAACACCCCAAGTGGTTCGCTACGTTTGCTGACTAAGCAGGGATGACCGGGTTTATGGGGTGAGGTTTGCCCAGGCTTTGTCGCCGGATGCGTTTGGCCACCAGCTGCGTGGTAGGCCGGATCGAGAGAAGCCAGTCGAGGAAAACTTCTTGACCTCTCCAGCCGGATTCTCCTTGCACCGCAGTGATAGGGATGGACTAATACGTCTGTCACTCCTGGACATACTGACCCCGGATGCTTACCCATTCCTCATATCTTTTTCCGTCCCAGAACTTCCTCTTCTTCTTTCCACACAGCATTCCCTAAGATGACATAGACATGATATAACATAATTCCATACAAGAGTCCCTGAGGAAAATAATTTCCTCGTGTGGAAATTAATAAATTATTATTTTTTTAAATATTTGAAAAACCAAGATTATTTCCGTTATTTTTACATTCATTTATGTCTAATTGTTTATTAGACTGTGAATTTTTACTTTATACCTTATGTACTCTTCTTTAGGGTTTATAAAACACTAGCTGAAATACCCCGCATTGTCCGGGGTTGTAAATGGTTTGTAGTAAAGTTTTGAGGTTGTGATGTGTTTGTTACCCCTACCCAGTAATTTTTATCTTTTTTGAACATCAAGTCGTCAAGTGCATAAAATTTCCATCCCGAAGTACCAAAATTTTTCTTTAAGAAGTGAGAAAGGGTATGTGGTTGTATTTCAAAATCTAATCTATAAAGTGACCTTCCTCTTGTTCTGAAGGTCAAGTGTGCCAAATTTCATCAAGCTCTAAATAAAACAGATTTTTATAAAAAACAAACCCCCCCACCCAACCACAAACACTCCTCTTTATATATATAAATGGATAGACGATATCTAGGTACCTCCCAAGCTTAATCTTTCCGTTCTCCCTAAACTTCCCCATTTCACCGCTTTCTACTCACATCTTTCATTAAGAGGAGTGCTGTGATCCCACTGCTCCGGGTAGCGGGACTCTTGAATGATATTCACATAACGTATTTTTTACAATCTGAAATTTTGAAAAACTTCCTCCCTAATTACCCTAGATAATCTCAAACTTAATTGAATTGCCTCCTTGAAGATTGGACGAAGGATATGAAAATTAATTTCCTCTCATTTTCTAGTGTCGTCCTTTCAGTAATTTCAACGATACAAACGGAAGCGTTAAAAGTGGATAGGTAGGAACCTTATTTAGTTTCCCCTAATTGTCGGTAGTTTGAAGTTTCCGCAGATTTCACTCCTTTCCCAGTGCCATTATTGTTACGTCACTTACCTGCGCGCGCACTGAGTTTCTAGACACTCCAATTAAATTGAACACGGTGCATTGGCTCTGCGGGAAGTAGTAAATTCCTAAAAGGTAAAGGTCTTATACTCTCGTAATGCTAGGAGGAATTTTCCTACGCGTGTTTTCTCACGATTTAGTTGTGCTGAAAGCATGTTCACAGCATTAGAAAGATCTCGAAACAATTTCATATGAGAAGGGGGTACGATTGAAAAATTCCAGAAAATATTTTTATAAGGTTTCATAATATGTAAGCTATATAATGATCCAGCGTCCTCTAATAATTATAACGAGAACTCTCCCATTCGAAGATTGCACAAAGTTGCTAATGGGTATAGTTCAATTAATGTTTACCGTTACAACACTCTGTCTTGGCTAAAAATCAGTTAATTTTAATGTTTTTATTAAATTTACACTTTTTTTTCATGTGCATCTTTTTATGGTTGCATTTATTATGTTATATTTCTATAAAAGACACAATCGGGCGTAATAAAGGTTTGCTGTATTGTAAACACGCTTTACAACTGTTCATCTTGTACAACACCATAATAATTATAAACCTATTACCCACACATTGCACTGTTACTAGCTACTTACATAGTCTATACTTTCTTACTTTTTTATACTTATGTTATATATTACTAAGCCACCTGTTATACTCTTTTGTATAACCTCCAGTTATAATGTAACCACGGGTAAAACTGTTATTCATTACACTGTAACTACCTACAATAATTGTACCTACTTACTTCTTTTATACTCTGATTACTACACTGAATTATATGTTTTAAATGTCACAAATTCTAAAAAAAGATTTCCGTAACATCCCATCACATTTAGGTTTTTCGAAAAATAATAAAAAAAATGATTAAAACACTTATTTATTACAATGAACTATATATATATATATTATATTTTCTAACAACTAATCAAAAATTTGTTTCTGATATTTACACAATTTTAGGTCTACTCTTCTTATGAAACTTTTTCTTCTTCTCTTTGATGCTTCTCCGAACTCGTTTCGGATTTCGTTCTCTGGTTTCTCCATTGAGCATCCAACAGTAGTCAGCTAACATATTGACATCCCATTTTCCTTGGTAACGTTTCTCGATATCACGGACATCCTGGTAAAATCTTTAACCCTGTTCCTCACTATGTGCTCCCAAGTTTTCGGGAAAATGTCAATTTTGTAATGTAAAAAATGAACTTTTAAACTCATCCGGGAAAATAGCCAACATGGGAGTATAAAAAATGAACTTTTTAGCTCATTTTGCATCCGTGAGCTTCATTTGCTGCCAGCGTGCGTTATACAGTGGTTTTGTAATCAAGGTTCTTAGTATTCCTCAAAAAATCATGCATTACATTCTTAAAAGAGTCCCATGATTGAGTCCCATGATTCTTTTTCCTTTTCTTCCATTGTTTCTAAAAAGAGGGGATCAGATAATAGTTTATTAAGTAAATGAAACACGTTGTTATAAACCACGAATATATTTTATTTTCACCAACCGGTTTCGCTTAACTCAAGCTTCATCAGGGTAAATATAATAACTGATCAGTTTGAGTTAAGCGAAACCGGTTGGTGAAAATAAAATATATTTTGATAGAAAGCAGTCACTTTGTGGTTAGACATATTTAATGAAAATAAAACAATAACTTTGTTTATAACCACGAGAATTTTATTTAATTTTATTACGACCGACCGGTTTCGCTTAACATAAGCTTCTTCAGGGTACAAAAAATTAACTGATCAAAAATACATAGTGTTTGTTTATATATACAAAATAGAATAAGACAGAACATAACATAGAACAAAGAAAAAATGAGATAGCATGAAATAGCATGAAATAGAAATAACCGAGCGAAAGAGACAGAAGTGCACATAATGGAATACCAAGGAATAACTGAACAGGTGATTATGGGATGGGAAATTTTACGAGATTATAGGGAATATACCTAATATTGAGTTATTGGACACATTAAGTTGATTATTAAGAATTTTATTTTTGGTTTTAACAGCTTTCTTTATTTCTAGTGATTCTAAATTATTCAATCTGTTTCCATGACCATTTTTATGAAGAATATTAGCACCGGTGCTTTGATTGAAGGTATGATCTTTATCAATAAGGTGATTGGCAAATTCTGAAAAACCGTTATTATTTAGGCATCTAAGATGTTCTTTAATTCTAATATTGACATTGCGTGTTGTTTTGCCAATATAGAATGCTGAACAATCATTACAATCTAATTTATATATTCCCAGTGACTAAGCTTGTCGTCTTTATCTTTTGAGTTGATTAAAAATTTACCTAAATTATTATTTGTATAAAATGCAGGTCTTAATTCAGAAGGAAGATTTTTTACACTGCAGGAAGAAAAATGATTAATGAATAAAATACGCCGCCATTGGTAACTAAGATTGTTAATAGTGTTAATTTTATGTGGATTAGCGAATAAGAAGTTTTAGTGGCTATTTGTTTTTGTTTTTTACTTAAAATTGTATCAATTAAATCGGACTCATATCCATTATTTATAGCTATTTTTATAATTAATGCTAGTTCGTTGGAAAAATTAGTATTTGATAACGGTATCGTGACCAAACGATGGACCATTGAATGAAACGCGGAGTGTTTATGAGAAAAAGGATGATTGGATGTATTATGTATTACAATATCGGTGTAGCTGGGTTTACGAAATATATTAAAATTTATTTTATTATTTACGACAGATAAGGTGAGATCTAAAAAATTTAAGGTTGAATTGTTGCCTATCTCTAATGTGAATTTAATCTGCTGGTGGTAGGAGTTTATAAGGTTGTGGAATGCATTCAATTGACGTTCTGTCCCTGTCCATATACAGAATATGTCGTCAACATATCTTTTCCACAGTAAAACATGTTTGCTTAAAACAAAATTATTTCCAATTTAATGGTGTTATATATCAGCAAACAGAAGGCCTACCTATGGGATCGCCCACTAGCCCTCTGATTGCAGATATATTCATAAACAATTTAGAGAACAAAATTTTAACGGGTACCTCACCCCTTATAAAAAATGTTTTACTTTGGAAAAGATATGTTGACGACATATTCTGTATATGGACAGGGACAGAACGTCAATTGAATGCATTCCACAACCTTATAAACTCCTACCACCAGCAGATTAAATTCACATTAGAGATAGGCAACAATTCAACCTTAAACTTTTTAGATCTCACCTTATCTGTCGTAAAAAATAAAATAAATTTTAATATATTTCGTAAACCCAACTACACCGACATTGTTATACATAATACATCCAATCATCCTTTTTCTCATAAACACTCCGCGTTTCATTCAATGGTCCATCGTTTGGTCACGATACCGTTATCAAATACTAATTTTTCCAACGAACTAGCATTAATTAAAAAAATAGCGACAAATAATGGATATGAGTCCGATTTAATTGATACAATTTTAAGTAAAAAAACAAAAACAAATAGCCACTAAAAACTTCTTATTCGCTAATCCACATAAAATAAACACTATTAACAATCTTAGTTACCAATGGCGGCGTATTTTATTCATTAATCATTTTTCTTCCTGCAGTGTAAAAAAATCTTCCTTCTGAATTAAGACCTGCATTTTATACAAATAATAATTTAGGTAAATTTTTAATCAACTCAAAAGATAAAGACGACAAGCTTAGTCACTCGGGAATATATAAATTAGATTGTAATGATTGTTCAGCATTCTATATTGGCAAAACAACACGCAATGTCAATATTAGAATTAAAGAACATCTTAGATGCCTAAATAATAACGGTTTTTCAGAATTCGCCAATCACCTTATTGATAAAGATCATACCTTCAATCAAAGCACCGGTGCTAATATTCTTCATAAAATGGTCATGGAAACAGATTGAATAATTTAGAATCACTAGAAATAAAGAAAGCTGTTAAAACCAAAAATAAAATTCTTAATAATCAACTAAATGTGTCCAATAGCCCAATATTAGGTATATTCCCTATAATCTCGTAAAATTTCCCATCCCATAATCACCTGTTTAGTTATTCCCTGGTATTCCATTATGTGCACTTCTGTCTCTTTCGCTCGGTTATTTCTATTTCATGCTATTTCATGCTATCTCATTTTTTCTTTGTTCTATGTTGTGTTCTGTCTTATTCTATTTTGTATATATAAACACACACTATGTATTTTTGATGAGTTTAATTTTTGTACCCTGAAGATGCTTATGTTAAGCGAAACCGGTCGGTCGTAATAAAATTAAATAAAATTCTCGTGGTTATAAACAAAGTTATTGTTTTATTTTCATTAAATATGTCTAACCACAAAGTGACTGCTTTCTATCAAAAAAAAAAAAAAAAAAAAAAACAAAAAATACTCCCCCCGCTGCGCTCACTCATCACAAGGCACGCATTTTCCTTGTGATCCCGTAGAAATTTAGTATAGCTGCGATGACCGAACGTGACACATACGAGCTTAAGCGTATTGAGTAATTTGTGCAGATTCCTTACGAAAACATTCAAACTTTAACGGTTGATTTTTCATTGAAAGGTAAGCATTTTGTTATTTGTTATTGTATTGCAAATAAGTATTGTTCGACTTTATTTTAATACGTCTGTTACGTTGAAATACGAATTTTCGATATATTATTTTTCTCATCAAAGAAAATAATATTAACAAACCCAAATGAAAGATGAAACCGGACAAAAGGACAGAAACTAAAAATATTTCAGTCGCATCTGGGACTCGAACCCAGGTCTTCTGCCTATCCGGAGCAACGCTCAGCCGACTTAGCTAATGAGACAAGTTCAATTTGTGTCATCTTCATCGATATCATATCTCAAATTCAAGATTTGTGAATATTATTTTCCATTTTTAATCTCATATTATTGGCAGCTACTTTTTGATGTTTACAAAGTTCTACCCGAATTCAATTGCAAACTTAAACAGTGTCTCGGATTTACATCCGACTTTTTATTTGATGAAGATGGTTCTATGTTCAAAACTGTTTTCTTTTATTACTCTTATATTTTTAAATATTAAAATGATTAAAGTTTCTTATTTTTATGACATTTTAACCTATTGTTTTCTTAATTAATCTGTACACTAAAGTTAAGTTTTCCACTTTGCCTCCCCTTCCCCTATGTCTGCCCTCTTTAAAAAAACCACCTTGACCCTACTCTGTATCGCTTCTAATTCATGTTTCCTCTATTGACCAAATATCAAGCCATTGTGCAATTGTTCAAATGTGCCACAAGTATGATTTTATATGAATAGTCCATTCTTTTTTCCACAATTTATCTAAATATGTTATATGTCTTAGGGAGGTAGGTACATATAATTTGCACACTCGGTTAAAGCGAGTACGTCTTACTTTGAGATGATGCTTACGACTTTCTTTATAAAAATAGTAAATTTAGTACAGCTTTTCTGGCAAACTGACAAGTAGCTTGAGACTGTTTGATTTAATTATTTTAAGTACGTGTGCCACACATACTCTATGCACATCAGAATGTCGTTATTTCTAAGTGAAACGCTCGTTCTTCATTGTATAGCTCGTGGTGAGCGCAGTGACATTACACCCGACTTAATAGTACTCAACTTAATTCTCCGGGCGTTTAATCATCCCTTAACGACGTTACTCGGCCACGTGAGAGGCGAGTCCAATTTATGCAGTCTGCTTCTAATTGCCAGGAACACTCTGCGCGACCACCTCCGTGGCCCGAACATCCTTTACCTCATTCCTTCCTTTCCATTTCCGGTCCCCCCTCGGCGCTCCCTTTTCCCACCTAATGTAAAAGTTGAAAGCGCCGCCCCACATCCGGCGGAAACGGTCTCCAGTCTCCACACACGGCTATAGCTTTATGCTTTATGGACATTGAAATAGAATACGCAAGACTGACCCTAATGGAACTGCAAATCGCTTATAAATATGAGTGGTTGACATTTTCGGTTTAAACACCGGTTGTTTTTGCAACTCGTTCTTGTAGTCAACAACTCGGTCGTGGAATGACTTATCGATTTTTGTATGTCCTCCTTCCTACAACACGAGTTTCTCGAAGACCAAGGATCACCCCTTCTCATTATTACGACCCTTCTCAGAGCATCTCCGTGAGATGACATTGGTCTCCTGCATGGAGTTATCAGTTTAAATATTTATATTATATTCAATTCTTATAAACCTCTTTGTAATATATTTTTAATCCTTGAAGATATTATTAACAACTCGCAGAATGAAACATGAAACCGAAAAGATACAGAAAAGAAAAAAATATCGCTAGCAGCTGGAACCCAGAACCTTGCGGTCTATCTGGAACATCCGTTTTTTTTTTTCTGCGTCTTTTCGGTTTCATGTTTAATTTTGAGATTTGTTAATATTATCTTCAATGATAAAAAAAATTATATTTATAAATTAATTAATTTTTATGTTTACAGATTTTTCTCCGTGAAAAACACGATTTCATTAAATTAATTTACCCGTATACTTACCTATTATTATTATTATATTATCGCCTTATTAGGTCATCGTTCGAGCTTTCGATGCTACAGCACACAGATTTTTTGGTTTATAGTCATAACCAAAAGCATATTTCATGGTGTCAACAAAATTCCGTAACTGTCAGAACCTCTTTATTTGTCTGTCGCTAGATCACAGTAATATCTAATCGGTGTCATATTAATCTAGTTCAGATACCTTTTTTCTTAATTAGTTCATCTTGTATCCTTCATTTCAGTGCCACAATACAGTACTAGCCGGCACACTCCGCCACACTCGCAGTCAGGGAAAAGTTTCTTTCCCCGAGGCTCCCCGGTTTTTACCTGATTTTTATGCGACGGCCGCCCTCGGCTGTTTAACATGTTTATGGTCTTCTACAATAACTGAGGCCATTTTTTGAAAAACTTATATAGGCCTGGGTTAAAAGATACCATTAGAAGGGCTATTTTATTTAATCTAACAATTAGCCATATTAGATTTTTTTTTAAATATTGTACTTGTTAAATTGACCCAATTAATGACATTCCTTACGCCTAATCAGTTGAAATAAAATAGTTATAAATAATAATATATAATAGTAAAAGAGAAAATGTGGTAAATAAGAGCATGTTAAATAAAAACTATCACAAAAATTAAAAACATTATAACCCCACTAAAAAAAGGAAACGTTCATAGAAATATGTACAAATAATTTATTTTCTTGATGTCGAGTACAGAAGATTAGAGAAATGCCTATATCTTATACAAGTTTCTAATATTGAAACATTAAATATATTTTATTGTTTTTGTATTGAGTACCTACCTAGGAATAATTCTTGTGATCAATGCCTGTAAAGCAGCGAGGACTATTTGCATCAGATCTTAACCTTTATGATGTTGCTTTCACCGAGTCTTGAACGAATCCCTGGTGACACGTTTTCCAACGTCGAGCTTTGGATTGGTCAGGTCCTGCCGTTGAGAGCTCCGTTGTATCCTCACCTTTAGAAACACGTATCGTTCATGAGAAAGAAGGAGAGGTTACAACGGAGCTATCGGCGGTATGTTTTATCCCTGCTAGGGTCAGCATCCCTCCTGCGGTACTCCAGGGTGGTAATGGTGTAGAATTCAGTAGGCATTTTGGCAACATATTTTCACCCTATAAATGTCTCCTTTCCTAAAGTTGTACCGCAACGCCCCCATGTGTTTGGGCGTGCTAAAGGTCCTAAAGGGTATCTTTTACGTGTGTACTAACGTATATTATACATGTAATACACACATTATATTATTATTGTAACTTCGCGTTTCCTCTGGGAATAGAAAAGTGTTGAATGCTCAGAACAGATAAGATAACTGTTTGAAGTGACTTTCTCATTTTATGGAATGCGACTTCTAGTATTTCTTTCAACAATATTTACAACAACAAAAAATGTTCAAATACAATGAAAAAAATTGAATTAAAAGTAATATTAGGGCCTTTACCGATACACTCGTCCAAAATCGAAGTTACTGATTTAATTATTTACTGAACATACTTTATTACTTATTTATATTCATGGGTATTTTAAAATAACATGCTAAATTACTGCCTCAACACAGGCTAGCCTAGTGAGGCGGGTTATGTGAAACTTCAACTTATAACTACGCATTTCTATTCTTTACATATCACCTACTGCTGTATATTATTTTCATTTTTATGTATCTAGTTTAGAAACCAATGTACACTCTATTATGCCTGTATTTTTGTTATAGTTGCAAACTTAATTACAATAAAAATATATATATATAAGTCCATTGTGTTCTTGACATATCTCTAACAAAGGTGATTTTATTTGCCATTTATAAATGACTCAAAACGAGTGTTAGGTTTGGTACTCTAATTTATAAATATCGCTGTGAGGAAAGACCACCATTCAGAATCGAAACGTGACTTGAAATGGCTTTAGCTGTATTTGGTGACTAGAATTATACAGCTAGGTGGGTAAGTATATCCCAATCTTCCCCTTTCCCATCTTCTTCCCTTTCACTCCATTCTGAATCACAAAACAACCCAATCGGGGATACCATAGTCTCACAAACTCTTTGAATAGGAAAAACGTCTCGACGTAGCTATATATATATACTTAAACACACTACAAGATTTACAGAAAATACAAATTAAAAACCTTTCCCTTTTATAACTTTTTTATTTAATGTAAATCAAATTTAATAATGTTATTATTAAGTTCTGCAAGTATTTGTATTTGGATGGGTAATGATTTATTATCGGTAAAAACATCCATCCAAATTTTTAAAGGAGTGGGGGTAAATTAAATCATATAAATAAGTCGTCGCAATGTGGATTAACCATAGTTTGAAAATGGCCTTAAACGCTGAAACAGCTGTCACAATAATAACAACTAAAAATACTTGCAGAACTTAATAATAACATTATTAAATTTGACTTACATTAAATTTAAAAAAAATTAAATGGAGCTCTACGAAATAAACACAAAAACAATTATTAATTGATAAACTAAAGTTCTTAAAAACTTAAGACAAGATTTTAGTGCATAGCGCAAAGGGTAACAATTATTTTTATAAACAATAATTATTAGCCTGAAACACTCATCCAAATTGTTTACAGGTGAAAATATAATAAAAACAGTAATTATTGAATGAAACACTAGTATATATTGATTAACTTGGCGGGTTTGCGATAAGCCGACGTAGCTCAACGGTAGAGCATCTGACCGGACATCAGAAGGGTACAGGTTCGAGTCCTGTCGGCGACATTTATCTTTGCTCGGAAAGGTTTTTTTTTCAATTTGGATGAGTGTTTCAGGCTAATAATTATTGTTTACAAAAACAATTAATACAGAAAACGTACTGATACCACAAGCCAACAAAACGATATTTCAAAAAGGACCTTACTTCACAGCAATTAAAGTACATAACATCCTTCCACGCATCATCAAACACACACTGTGTACTTCTATTTAAACCATCACTAAAAACATTCCCTCTGAACACATGTCACTAACCTTAAACGAATACTTTGAACACATAAATTGAACGCACTTAGATTAAACCTCTTTATATTTTATATATAAACATGTATGTATTCTGTTGGTTAACTGTAAGAAATATGATGTACGCATAGATATTCCCTTTGTATTTTTTTAAAACTTTTATTTGTAAAATAAATATCTTTTTAATCTCAATTTTTTTTTTCAATAGATTTGTAGTTATTATTATGGCGTCACAAAATAACTACGAATCTATTGAAGAAGTATATATTATTATTATTATTCAGCGCATTTTTTAAAACTTTTTTTTTTTACGTGAAGATAGGCGTTGTTGTAACACCTCATAAGAGATCCTTCGTGGGAAGGAATTCGTTAGTGCAGGTCTTGAAGGGGCCTGGATAAATGAATGAGGAAGGGGTTAACGTTTGATTTTTACTTCGTTCGATGCTACAAAAATTTCATTTCAATTGAACTCTGGCTTGTATTCTCCATGAATCATTTATTCACTTCATCATAACATATTATCGCTGTGCTTCCATTGGCTCATGAATACAAAAAGCTTTCAATTACCTAAAATATTGCCTTTGTTTATGAATGGACGTCCGATTTGAACGCTGCGGATAATTTAAACAGTTCTGTTCAAAAATCCAATAAAGCAGCCGAGCGAATAATTATAGGAGGAGCTAATTAACATAAAACGATATGGGTTTCATCAAATTCTTTTTTCACTCAGTATTGCCATTTTCCCTATAATCTGTGTGTACTGCTGGAGTGTACTACGTTAATAGAATAAATACAACCATACCTACTATAGTGCTAAAATATCTACAACAGTTTTTCTATTTCCCGAGTGGCATTTGTTCGTAATCTATCGTTGCCTCCTTCAACCACTTTGTCTTGGGGGTCAGAGCATAGATAGTACTTGTTTAAAAAGGGTATGGGTTCGAATCACTGACGTAAGTACTATTTGGACGGCTGGAGGCAAAACTCACGTGACACCTATTTTGGCACTAGCCTAGTTCGCTGCCGTTCACGTTTGTTTCGAGTGATTTTGACTGCGGTAAGCAAATTATAAAACATTCATAAAAAGTATCAAACTAAATATTCGATATTTGTAAACAAGCCGAATTTTTTTACTTATTTGGTGTTTTATTAATATAGATAATATAATAGATAAGATCTTAGGGTTTATTTTATTTTTTTATTTACTGACCAATGTCCAATTACACAAAATACATAACACAAAATGAAATAAACAAGAGCTACAGATAAAGAACAGCACATACGTAATACAAGATTGAAGCAATGACAAAAATACGACAAAAATATACATTTGCGAGAATATTCAAGTGAAAGTCTGAAAAACGTTTTATTATAGTCCATGATTTTAGACATTTTAAATGATAAACTTCGAGTTCTAATTTCGTAAAGCCCTACAAAAATCATTAAGACTGGTATCAAAAATTTCAAGGCCCTCCTTAAGTTAATAAATTCCGACATTCTGGACAGTGGAGAATGGTACCCATAATTAGTAGAGTGTTTATTGAGGAAAAGCAATTCATGGTTTCTGAGTCAAACAAAAATTCTGAATTTGAAAATTATATTTTAGAAACCAATCATTCATTTGATATAAAGGTTTAAAAATGTTACCTACAAATACAACCGGTTTACAATTTGATAAATTTGTAATTTTAGATATAAGAAAAAGCGTTAATAGTGAATTAAATTTAATAAATAATCCTTTTTTTTTTTAAATAGCTATATTCTGAATTTATTTTCACATTAATATTGAGAATAATAGTAATGTCTTTTTAAATTCAATTCAATGTTTTATAATTATTTTTTATTAGAATTTTTGATTAATCACTTACCTACTTTAATCAATTTTTGTTTGTGTTTATAATTTGTCTATTCTATTATAATTATTTTTTAGTATTCATATATTCCTGATGATGACAGCTTTGCTATCGAAATATGTAGATATTTATTCATATTTTTAAAGTGGCGTAAACAAAGTATGTTTTTTTTTATTAATTAATTAATAATGACGCCACAAAGTGAATACCAATCGTTTGAAGACATTATAACTTAAATTTATATTTAAACCTCCCCAATCTATATACAATTGATTAGCAATTTCTCAATTTGCCTGGTCATAAAATTATGCAGTACTCCGGATAAACCTACACGGCCCCACATCTATTTTTTTCGCCAATGGTGGGCATAACCGAAACATATTGTTGTCATTTTTTTGAATTAATTACCAATCCAATACTTTCCATCGACGGTTCACCAAAGAGACGGTAAAATAAATTAGTTCAACCTCCGAGTAGTAGAAGAAGAGAAAAATGTCGTTTTAGGGGACCTCATAAAAATGTTAACTAGTGTAATAATTTAATCATTCCAAGTTTCTCTGCTTTGCTATAGTTTGTACGTTTGAGAAGTATATCTTCTAGATAATAAAGAATTATACTTCTCACGTATTCTATATATTAGTTTAATAAATATAAAGAAAATTTTAAAAAAATGTTTACAGTACCTATAAAATAGTATAAATAACAAAAAATTGTAAAGTATGATGTGTAAATAAATATAAAGAATTGTGAAATACCTAACTACATTATTCTGTTGACTGCTATCATATCTTATATATTATTTCTATGAAAAACAAATCTTTGGGTGTGGTTTAAAAATATTTATCATTTGATCGTTCGTCGCTCATTCTTGGAAAAGCGGTGCGATTTATAGTCTCCTAATTTGTGCTGAAAACATTCCCCTGATAATGTAAGGGGTATTATTTCCCTTACCTTCCCCTTGGGGCCGGAAGACCGGAAGTCCGCCGTCCGGTGGACGGAACCGGAACTAAGATAATAGATATTAATTTTCAGCCTGCCACCTGGTGATATACTTCAACATTTCAATGTTGCTTTCTTAATGAAGGCCTTTCGTGTTATTTCTATTCACTCATTCTGGTATACCCTCAACTAAGGGCTTCAAAACTTCCTCAAACATTCTCACAATGTAACGTTATTCTTCTTTTCACATGTTTTTTGTAATAATATTTGTTTCTCGTATAATACTCAATAGAGTGGTAATAAGTAGTGAAGATATTCGCTCAAACGATTAATTAAATTGCCTCTCCGTTTGAAAGAAAGTGTCAAACAATGATAGAAGGTAGCAGATCACCAAATAAACTACTACATGGTAAACTTGCGAGACAATGATCGTCCCGGAACATTATGAACTGGAGTGAGACATTAAGAGACCGGTAGTATTGGAAGCGTTTCTTAATAATGATGATGTTATGTTTAACCGATACTAAAAAAATTTTTTTCTGAAAAACTGAAGAATTCTCTACTTTCAAAGACATGAAATGTTAACTTGTGAATTTCAGAATGAATCGCCGACAAAGTCATGACCGTGAAATATAAAATCTTGTTTGTTCGCATGAACTTCTTAGGAAAGTTTATACTAGGGGTGAATTCTCATTGGACCGAGTTGTAACGCTAAAAGTTTCCCAGAACATTATTCCAAGCTCAAATACTAATCTAAGGAAATTTCGTCCCTGGAAACTTCCCAGCCCTACAATAATTACCACTAAAGCAATTATTACTGTTACCTTTATTGAGCAAGCTTGCATGAATATCATTTTTGCTATTTAAATAAATTTGTTTTTATGTTTGTTGAATGATTATCATTGCGAAATCGTTCAAATATACGAAACAAAAACATAACATATAATTTCAATAGCGTTTGTTAATTTTTTGACTGAGCGATTATTATTTTTATAATAAATAAGCATAACTTTTTTATACCAGGTTTTTTTTTATACATTGTTTAAACAAAGTCATTACATGTTTTTTTAATACATTGTTTAAACAAAGTCATTACACGTTTTTTTAATACATTGTTTAAACAAAGTCATTACACGTTTTTTTAATACATTGTTTAAACAAAGTCATTACACGTTTTTTTAATACATTGTTTAAACAAAGTCATTACACGTTTTTTTAAGGGACTTTTATTTTATATTGATTTTCATACTGATTATTAATTTTTGTAACAAATATGTCTGATCCACTGATATGAACTAAATTTAAATTAAAATTTTGACCACTTTTAAAACCGTGGCATCACTGGAAAATGGATTATTTTGAATTAAAATAAAGCACGACCTCGAAAATCTAAATGAACACGAAACCAACGTAAGATTCTGTAGGTACTAAAGACTGCGATGAACTGACCATGTGAAGAATTTCAGAGGACAGGACATTGAAAATCGCACTGTCTGCGTGGAAAAAGATGATAGCAAGATGAAAAGATTTAAAGACTGGACTCAAATGGTTAATGTGATCAGAGCTGGTGGAGAACGTTTTATGAAGAAGGCCAAATCTCATCCTGAGATGTGGCGCCTAGACCCAGAGCCTAGTTGATGATGACATTTTTGGGTTAATAAAAACTAATGTTCGTGAAGATATTACATGTTTTACCGTCTTTCAAAATATTGGTGATTGTAAATCCAATACAGGTACCTAGTGAATATTTGCACCACTATCATTAATTTATGTAATAATGCGAATTACCTTCACAGATAATCGGCGATTTCGCTAACCATGATTCATATACCCAGCGGTTAAGATGCATTTAGGATATAATCGTTAAATACCTAACTGTTCTTGAACGAAAACCAATTTGGCCTTCAACAGTTTAATTCTAAAACTTACGTAATGTGCTTTTAAGTTTTATTTGTTTTTAAATACACATTTTAAGTAAGCCGAATTTTATTTTTATACCTTACTCATTAAGTATGTTTGCGTTTGCGTTCTATCGGTAAGATCACAGTATTTTAAATCGAAATTATCAAGTGGCATTATGTTATGTGTCGCCGGCCTATTAGATTTATTATTTAAAATGTATCGCCTAAATTTTACTTACGCCTGCATTGTTTTATATAAGATAGACCTAATACGTAGAAATTTTTGTAAAATATAGCACAAATCAAAATAATCAACCCTTGACCTTTATACGACCAGTAATACCCGCCCGAAAAAAATCCGTCAGTACAAATGTCTTCACAGTGGCAGTCAAACAACGGTAAAGGTCTTGAATTTTACGGTTCGGAAGCTGAAAAAACCTTTCAGGGCAAATGCAGCGAACTCTCCTGAAACGGGCGAATTTTCCGTCCGAAGTCAAACTGACATTTACCGAAATTACCCGGTTCATTCGGGCGAATTGCGGGTCTTGCCCACACGGGGAATATACTCTCGCTCGGGTTCAGAATACGAGAATTCTGCTCGTATTTCTCTGTTTGCCGACCCTCGATCAATACCATATTCCGATTCATATGAAATTGAAACGATCAGATCATACTAAAACCGGAATTTTTCACGGTATTTGCTTGTAGCCGTAGTTTTGAGAATTTTTCACAATTGCGTATTGTTTCATGTCACCAATTTCTTTTTGTATATAATATAATTTTATTACATTACCCAGAAATCTGTTAATTTCGACGTAGCAAAGACTTTCGAACAGTGAGCTCTGGTGTCAATTTGAAGTGCTTTTTCTGTCTAAAATTTCTATAAATCTCTGCCAATACAACTTTTTTTTTATAGAAAGCATTTACTTAGTGGTTTTACATATGTATTAAATGAAATAAACGCTTTGTTTTAAACCACTAATTTGTTTTTTAATCATCACCAACCGGTTTCTTTTTCAGGGTAAATTTAAAACTAACAAAAATACATACGAGTATATAGGCGAGATATACAAAACTTTTTCAAGTTCACGGGGTCATTTTCACCATAGAAGATTTGATTTATCCATATAACCGTAACAAGAAAATATATGCCTTACTTTTTTTTTATTCATTCTATAATTTATAAAACATAAGCAAAAGACAACTCCCTCATCTCGCGAGGTCGGTGTTTCGGGATGACTTTAAATTGATTAATGAGGTGAAAACAATATAATAATGAAACATACATGCAAACTGTATACATATCTACTATTTTTTTTAATCCGTCTTATCAATTCCTTATATATGGTTAATAGGGAATATGTGACGCTGGTCTTATAATAAAATTATTAGAGAAAATAAATATTTTCAGTTTATACTTTTTGATTCCACCATACCTTAAGTAGGTTTGTCTTTTCAAAATCGAATTGGACATTTTCCATTTCGCAATTACGTGGCAATTATGGAGTTTATTTTTAGCTTGAAAGAGCGTAAAAAATCTCCCCTCAAACAATGGAAAAACTTTTCTGTATTCTGTCGTGAAAACTTCGCTTTTGCAAAGTAATGGAAAAAATCCTATCAAAATATCTTCGCGGAATTTTCTGTCAAGTAATAATTTCTTCCCAACCTATTTAAACACGTAGCCGTCTTTTGAACCTGCCCGAGGGGATTAGAGTCATATTTCGATTACAACGATTTCTTACCAATGCACACCTACTCGCACATCGTTTTCATTGTTCTAATAATTAATTGTGGAAGAAAAACTATTTTAAATTATTTTAAGACACATGTCGAACTTTATCCAATAATAAAAATACTCCACATATTGTACCAACTTTATACTTTTTCGTTGCAGTATCCATTATTGAATTTCTGCATTATAACATCTAACGGTGTCACCGACTATTTAATTTCAGTGACCTTCACCACCCTAATGACCTCACTAATCCACCCTTTGAATTTATAAATGATGTCAGCAACATAACTCCGTGCATTATATTATCTAACGGTGTCACTAACTACTTAATTTCAGTGACCTTCACCACCCTAATGACCTCACTAATCCACCCTTTGAATTTATAAATGATGTCAGCAACATAACTCCGTGCATTATATTATCTAACGGTGTCACTAACTATTTAATTTCAGTGACCTTCACCACCCTAATGACCTCACTAATCCACCCTTTGAATTTATAAATGATGTCAGCAACATAACTCCGTGCATTATATTATCTAACGGTGTCACTAACTATATAATTTCAGTGACTTTCACCACCCTAATGACCTCACTAATCCACCCTTTGAATTTATAAATGATGTCAGCAACATAACTCCGTGCATTATAGTATCTAACACTGTCACTGACTATTTAATTTCAGTGACCTTCACCATTGCCTCTCTGGCGTTCTGATTTGGACATGTATTGTATAGACTTTATTCAAATGTCTCCTGCTCAATGTCTACGCAGCACGTTTTTAACATTTTGTGTGACTACGCAAACCTTCATTCATATTTTCAAACAGAAACCCAATATGGTTCTTTCTATGGCTGTTTTGTGTTGTGGTCACTTTTGTCAAAACATTCTTCGTAATTTTTTTTTTTTAAATTTAATGTAAATCAAATTTAATAATGTTATTATTAAGTTCTGCAAGTTTGAAAATGGCCTTAAACGCCGAAACAGCTATCACAATAATAGCAACTGAAAATACTTGCAGAACTTAATAATACAATTATTAAATTTGATTTACATTCATTTAAAAAAATAAATTAAACGGAGTTCTACGAATTAAACACAAAAACAATTAATAATTAATTTTTGGTGAAAGTCCATGTTTGCCGGCCAAAAGTTGCCACCGGTAGTACCTACGCATTTGTTGATTACACTTAGTATCTTTTTATTTTAGAGGGTATGGTTAAGTTTGCTAATAATGGCCTGTCCAAGTTCTCTTGTCAATCTCAATTTTCGTTGTCTGGTTTTAGGTATTTTCTTAAATTTAGATTTTTATGCAAGTACCTTCGTTATAATATCGTTGTACAGATTATTTTTTGTTTTTGAATTTCACCTTTGCTTGCTATGTTTTATTATCTTAAGATTGTTTTCGTTCATTTGTGATGTATGTCTCCAATACCTACACAGTATGTTTTATACAATTCTAGTTGTACATAGGTAGTAATATATGGTTTCTTTTCCAGCACGCTGCGCATCCGCTGCCGCCCCGGCCCCGGCGCCGGCAGCGCTCTGCGTCCGCGATGGCGTAGGCGCGGCTGAGCCGGCCGCCATGGGCGCCAGCGTCGGGCGGCACGGCCGCAACAACAGCAGCAACAGCGCCAACGGCGGCGGACAGGGGCGGAGGCGCGCTCAGAGCAGCGGCGACCTGTGCGGCGCACCCGACGTTAGCTCGTTGAGGGATTCGTGCTCGGTCGCGGGCTCGGTATCAGACGCGGCTACGTGGAACAGGTGAGAATGCATCAATATCTAATCTTACTCAATTAAACCAGAAGAAGACTGGAAAAGCACTGAAGAAATATGGGTTGGTTTTCCTCCAAGAATTTGTTGGAATCATTGGAAATATTAGACGGCATTTACAATAAGAAACGAGTAATTGAGAAAGGAAGGTTAATGTTCGGGTTTCTGTCTCTTAACCTATCTTTACTGTTTGGTCGTATTAGAAATACGACTTTGACAATTTTTGAAAATAAATGGACATATCCCCGAGGGGTCTATTCCTGTCACAGTTAATTGTGATTTTTGTCTCTTTAAGATGATATTTTATATTTATTAAATTAGATTCAGCTTACATTATCGATCTCGCTGGTTGTTTCTTCTATTTCTCTCTCTTTTAGCCTTTTTTTCTATTCTGGTCTCCGCTGCCCAGAATTATCGAGACTATGGTATCCCAAAATATGAAAATAGAATGGGAAATTGAATGTGAAGTTGAAGGGGAAGTTTTAGAGGAAGTCGAGGGGAACGTTATATGAGAAATCGGAAGGGAAGTTGTAAAGAACGTCGGAGGTGAAGTTTAAGACTAAATACAATGGGAAGTTGAAGAGTAAGTTGAAAGGTAAGTTGAAGGTAAATATGAAGGAAGAGTTGATAGGCAAGATGAAAAGGAAGTTGAAAGTAAAGACGATTTTTAATAAATATTTGTTGTTCTGGGTCCGGGCATGTACTGCAGTTTATATATTTGTTCAGTAGGTACCTACTAATTGTGGGCCTCCCTTGACCCCAGCAGGTCTCTCCCGAGCCACCTGGACGGACGGCGGCGCCTGGCGTGCGGCGGCTGCGGCCGCTGCGGCGACTGCGCGCCCTCCGACAACAACAACTACACGCGGTCCTTTGGCCGGCCCGCGCCTCACCGCCATCATAACCACCAGTCCCACCACCAGCGCAAGTTCAGCCACCAGTACGCGTGCAAGCTAGGTTAGTCCAAATCCAATAAACCCTCATCATTTATGTGTTCTGTATAATAACCATCTATTTATATATTGTATACAATATGTGCAACACCGCGAGAGACCGACGTTGTGCAGGTCGCTTCGTAAATTTTCGTGGTTCCGCTATCGTTTCATTGTCGAGTAACATGCATTAAAAACAGCTAAAAACTTAATTTTCATGAAGTTTTCGCTGCTCTATACAAGATAAACCGATAAAACTGTTTTTTTTAATTTTTTTTTTATTTGAAGCAGTCAAATTTTATATTGTTATTATAAAGTTCTGCAAGTATTTTAGTTTTTTTATTTTTTATTTTTATTATTGTGACAAGCTGTTTTGACGTACAAAGCCATTTTCAAATTTTTGTAGTTAGGCCATATTGAAACCACTTAATTCATTGGATTTTATTTACCCATACCCAATTTTTTATGGTGTTTAAAATGATTTATTGTTATTTTCGGTAAAAACCGATTTACTTAGAAAATCATACGTGACAAAATTGAAATTCTTTATTCTGCGAATGAAAGAAAGGGTTTTAGAATAAATTTACTGGAACAACCAGGGATAAACAAAAGGTCAAATGATTCAAATGTAACCTTAATAAATAAACAAAGAAAAATTATACTTTTTCGTAGAAAGAAATTACTTTGGGGTTTGACGTATTTGTTAAAATATACCCGCTTTGTTTTAAACCCCTAATTTATTTACACTAATAAATTAATTTATTTTCCCCTCCTTAGTATTTTCAAGAAACCTAAATAATATAATTTCTTTAAATAATTCAGGTGTATATTTACAAAACACTGTTTAATTCATTTTCATAACCGGTGCAATGACAGATGACAATTGACTTAAATAGCATTCACACCATTATAAAACAATTAAGACAAACCTGCCATCATTGAAGGGGAGGAAAACAGATTTTAAGGGCAAGTTCCTCACAGAGTAAAGAATTTCAATTGTCACAATGCGTTTATTTTCTAAATAAGTCGCTTTTTTATCGTAAATGATAATTAATCATTTCAAACAAAATAAAAAAAGGGATAGCGAAAATAAAATCATATTTTTTATTTATTTATTATAAATACATATAAAATATTTAAGAGTACAAATTTATTTAACAATAACTACTAAACTCAATCGAGAAAGATTTCTCGTGTTTGAGTCGGGGAGCAACGCCATCCAGCGGCAGTAATCGTAACTAAATGGTAAATAAAATACAATAAGAATGTAATATAGACAAAGTTATTGTACACAACATTTACTACAACATACATTATCTACAAAATAGAAGAGTAAAAGTACATAATAATAGAAATGCAACAATAAGGCATACATTTTACAAGATAATACATTTTACCTTTAGTCTTATTTCGAAATAAGTGGCCTAACCTAACTATAGTTCTAAAACGTCCAAACAGCTATCATAATAATGAAAAGACAAAGAAATACTTTCACAACGTAATAATAACAATATTAAATTAGATTTTTACTTTAAATTTAATTCACAATAACAATTAATACGATAGAAATACTTTGCGGGCGTGTCCGTGTGCTCGAAGTATCTCATATTTTCCTTACTTTTGGTGAAATCGATCAAACCTTTTAAAATACCGAAATTCTTTCTTGAACAGATTTTTTTTTCACAAGCCTATGTGGGGCCTAGGAGTTGTAAGGTCTTATGTAAATTGGTGATATCAATTTTCTTTTAGATCGGTATAATCACACTTGTAGGCTACCTACTTGGTGACCCAGGATGAGTAAAAATATCGCTCTTTGTAAATTAGCTTAAGTTTTCGTGCTTGTTCCTCGATAGTGGACTGTTTGCAGACCCGCGATTGATAACTCCATCAAACAATCATTTTAAAAAAATCGTTCGAAGTATTACAACGTGTTTTTTTTTTCAAATATGTCACCTAAATTTTTATAACCCAACCCAATACTCTTAATTTAATTTTTTCTGCACCGCGCTATCGACATTATATTTATATCGGAAACTAAAAGGAAAATCCGCGTAATGTGTCGATTATGTCTTGGAAAAATTACAAACTTAATACTTTAATTTTAAATTATTATAAATACATGTTGTATGTCTGGATTGCTTGTATCGACAATGTCTTGACTGGTCATTCTTTTATTGGATTTGCACAAAGAAAGGAATGCAGCAAACGGATTTTCCTTGTAAACTTGCGATATATTTTGGGTATCCATGTGCATTATTTATAGACTTGACGCTAACGATATTGTTTTTTTAAATGTGTCTAGACTCTGGAATAACTTGAGTTTCCAATTAAGCTTGCATGTTTCCGTAGGGGATATTAAAAACCTTCAGAGATCCGGCCAAAGAACTTACCCCGAGGCAGTACTGAACTTTTTGATTAGTTCTTACTTAATTTAATCGCATTTTTAAATATAACACCGCTATGTAAATATTATTTTACTGAATATTGTCTTGAAGCATGTCCCGCCACTTTCATACATATATATGTTTGTTTGTTAGCACGAATATTTATGTTGCATCTTATTGATTTATTTGTTTTGGTTCCATTTGCATATTCCACACACACACACAAAACATTATTTTTAAGACGCTGTTTTATTCCAATAAATTAAATTAATCGTATCTTAAATTTTTTCCTCCAAATACCTGACATATTTTCTCTTATTATTTAACTCTTTTTTGTTTGACCACGTCACGGTTATTTAATTTTGTTTCCTTTTCGTTTTTGCCTTTTTATTTTTCAATATTCTACTTTACCCTTATAAAATCAATTTCCCCCACAAAAGGTACGCGACGGAATCCGGGTTCAGCCGTTTATTTACACCGCCAGCCAAGTGGGTTGTGTATCGGGGCAAAGTCTCGAATCGATTCTTCTATGATCGTAGTGCACACAAAGCGAACAAAGGTCCCGAGTCAACTTTAAAATCACCTTTGTGAGGGTTTGCACGAGTAATCAAGCCAATTCTATCTAACATGCAAGTCCACCCAATTGAAGTTTGACTTTATTTAGTTACTTTTCCTCCCGATTCCTGTCATGCATCAATCTTAGAAATCTAATAACTTTCCTTCTTTCCATTGCTCATGACTCCAAACTCACACCAATCCGTAAGTAGCAACATTTGGCAGTTATGTTTGGATGCTTTATGCGAATGACCACTTTGTGGCGTTGTGACTTCTAATTTGAATTGTTTAATCTTCCATCTAACGTTTGACCCTCTCTTCGTACGTCCTCTGCATTTTCGCACCTTTACAACGTGTTCCACTTCCACCGCCTTCTCAACATCGCAACCGATCATTATTCTCATACAGGATGAAAAATGTCTTATGAAAATGACACATACCTAACCTAGACTGTAGAACGAGACCGACCTGGTAAGGGTCACTTTGGTCGATCGCAGCAATCCTTATTGACCATTGGGTGGTTGGTTTTGCAGCAGGGGACCTGGACCCAGTGTGGAAGCTTCAGGACCCAGGCTGTGACCAGGGTTACGGTTCCGAGAGGTCGCCAGAAGAGGAGTTCCCTCCAGCGATGCCTGTGGACGAGGACTTTGAGGATCAGGAGGTGGACCTCAGGCAGATGTATCCGTTCATCAACGACGGTAATCTCCATAAATATTCAAATATTCATCAGTCATATTATGTCCACGAAATTGAAGCACCTATCACTTCGCATTAATTATCGCTCGCTAATGTGATGTCGGTCTCCATCGCGTCAGTAACCACTCGTGCGGTTGATTCTCGAATTAGGTGGATTCCGTCACTCCGTTCCTCGCCCGGACAAGGGGGATTACTCTGCTCGATTGATAGTCAGCTTTGCTTACTCACGTCGCATTATAGACAAGCCACCTAGAAGACGATACTCCATTTTACCACAATTTCACATTTATTTCCTCCTAGACAACATTCAACTGAAAAATCCAAATTCAATTTCAATTTTTTAACTAACAAAATGGTTTCTCGGAAATTCCCTATTTGTAATCAAGCAACATCCTGAAAATTATCTGAAAATAACCTTTTTTATCGTTTTCGGAAATTTTATTTGTTTTTATTTTCATTTGATGTTATTTTGCCTGTTTTAATTAAGCAAGTAATTACATAGTAATACAAATCGAGCGTTCGCTAAAATCACAGAACACATCAATTAATTAACTTTGATTACATATTACCTTTATTTATTTAATGTACCATACTGCAACACATCCTTAATATGAATTTTCGTACTTATGTTTGGACAGTTTGATTAAAAAAATGAGTTATCGTCACCTTTTGAATTTAAGTTACTTACTGTAATTTTATTTGCATTTCTTTTAAGGTAAGCTTTAAAAAAATAGTACTTAAATTGTTGAATTTTATAATTATGTGGCCTTTTATGTGTTACCTGCCTTTTAGTAATTTTATATTTGTATGTAATTGTTATTTATGCCTCGCATGTGATATTGTTTATTACGTTGAAATGCCTCTGTGATATGTAGATATTATTCAAAACTATGGTTATAATATGTTAATCACTTCTCAATTGCGGTTTATATTGTTTTTGATCGGTAGAATATTATATGAACTTATCAAAATACGTTTGAGGGTAGCTTTTTATAAGGGACTTGTAGTGGAATAAGGTTTCACCGTTTATTGATCGTGAAAATAAGAACATGAATACCATTTATTACCTCAATATTCTACCTTTATGGAAGAGCCGTATATCTCTTGCTTTACGATCTGCTTATTGCATAACGTTTTCAGAGTATAATATTAATACATCGATGGATAAGTGCCCTAACTTGTATGGATTGGGAAGACAACAACTCGAGTATAAAATTACCAGCAAGATGTGTGGCCCAAAGCAAAAGTGTTTTTCTGCCTCACTGTCATTAAAACTCTAGAGAAAGGATCATAAAATCTTTTGGCTTGTTTGCTATTGTTTTTCGGGTCTTAGGCGGTCTTGCTATTTTTGTCCTCGTTAACTATCCTTAGGCTGATGGGGAAATTTTAATAAAAAAAGTTTTCAACCCCCTTACCCACCCCTGGCCTTACTTACAAACCACAACTTTTTTCATCAGCAAAAGTAGGACCCGTCATTGTATCGACACATCTAGGTATTACACCACACAAACTCCATTTCAACTACAAACCATCGACCATACAATTCTTAATCTTTTGAGAGCTGTTTCTTCCCCTGAATTAAAGTTCTAATACTTTTACAGCCTTCCGAATAAATCTGATCTTCCCTGTTTCGTTCCATTGCAAACCCCGAAAAACCCTGTTTTCGATTAAAACCCTTAAATCTCCATCGCTCGTGCGGAAAATCAATAGACTCATGAATTTATTTTCACGATGGCGTCAAGTGGATTTTCGCAGTTGAGCAATCGCCCTCTGTTCATCTGGCTGGATGATAATTGTTTGAGTTTTAAAGAGCTTCAACATGGCATGTTATATAAATATTAATATTAGCTCTTTGTTTTCCACAAGTTAGAAATACAATCCTCTGCTTGGTTAAAGCACGTCTATAGAATTTCTGTAACGAAAATATTTTTATGTGAACGGTCAGTTTTGAATATAAATACTATAGTGGAATAGAAAATTATTATTGCGGAATTAAAAGTAGTTCTATATCGTATGCCTTCGCCGTACTTTGGGGCGTAGATAATGTCAAAAGAAAATTAGATGCGTGAGGTTTCTTACTGGCACATATTAAAATTTCATTAATGCGTGACGAAGCAAAGTAACGCATGCAATTTCTTCCATTTCTTCTTTTTACAATGAATACGTAATAGTGCATTAGATTTTGTGAATAAACTGCTAACATGTTCATTTAGTTATTTTCATTATTCTTCAGTCTGTATTTTGCTTCCCGATCTGATTGATTGTCTGACTGATAGTTAACTGAGTAGTTCACTTCCAGAGTGGAAGATACTATACCCTGGTGAAAGACCACCATTCAGAATTGAAACGTTGCTTGAAATGGTTTTAAGCCGTGTTTGGTGACCAGATCTGAATAGCCACGTATTTCCCCAGTTTCCTCTTCCCCTCCTCTTTCCCCTCCCCAATGCCTTAAGCCTCACAACATTCCCCAATTGGAGATGCCATAGTCTCACTGAGTGCAGACGTTGCAGTTGGGACTCTTGTGAGGTATTCATATAATAAATTCAAAAATATTATAGTGAAAATCTGACGCATTATTCTGTATTTTTTTAAATTTTATTTCAATACACTGTCGATTATAAATAGTAAGTATTGCTTAAGGGAGAGGGGGACGTCGGACGGGGATTATTTGTTAATACGAAGCAATGATAATATTATTACGCAATACGATAAACATAATGTTTTTAAAGAGAAAAATATTTACTACATATTTTAAAAATGTACATAGGTTTAGCATTTATCAAAATCATCAATCGTCCTTCGTATGTTTTACAAAATATTTTAAAATATGCAATATACTCAAAAAATACTTTTAAGGTTTTTTTCTTTAAAATGTCAAGACAATTTTCAAAGAGTTGGGCGAAGTTTCATTTTTTATAAACTTTGCTTTAGTTTCTTTTTAAAAAATGTACCAGGAAATAATTCCAATTATTCTACAGTTATTTTAAATTATTTTTATATTACGTTGTAAAATATACGTAGGACAGTCAGAAGAAATCATCTATATAAATTTAAAAAATATATATTACCAATATTTTTTTTCTTCAAAAACATTATGTTTATCGTATTGCGTAATAATATTATCATTATTTAGAATCAATGAATAATTCCCCTCCGACTGACGTTCCTCTCCCCTTTAAAAGCTGTTCATTTGATAAGTAAATCTATATATATATAAAAAAATCAATGTAAGTTTGTTTGTTTGTTCTCGATTTTCACGAAAATTACTGGATCGGCTTCGCAGAAAATAACAGTTTGTTTTTATTAGTGCCGGGAAGGTGTAAACAGTAGTTTGAATGAAATCCAATATGTGAAACTGTTGCTATAACGTTTTAAAATGAGTATGAGAAACATTGAACCCGCCGTGTTTTATTTAGGTTAACCCATAGATATAACACTCTGGTTAGCCACAGATTACATATTCAAAAGAAGACGGTTTTTTTGGGTAGAATATTTTCAAAATGGAAAACACGAGTAGGTACCTACTTAAGAACTTTATGATTTAGATATATTTTGAAAAAATAAACGTTTGGATTGAAATAAAATATTCAAATTAATGTTTCTTTATTTGGAGATAGTTACTTTCGCTTTCAAATTAATTATTGTACCCGACCAAGGCCGGGTACACATCAGCTAGTATATTATAAAATATTGTCTTTATCTGTCAGATCGACAAAATATGATTATATCTGCTAAACAAAATGAATTGATAAATACGATGATGTTTTGAATAGATGGAGAATTTATTTTCTGCTGCGTCTCCCCAAGAACCCCCCTTTCGATTAAATAGGTACCCATAATATAAATTTAAATTGGGGTAAACAAATATTTAACAATAAATACCATTTTTGCCATGCTAAATCATTTATCCCGAATTCAATTTTGACAATATATTATGGTGTTGCATTAAATATTTTATGTACCAAAAACACCTACAATTAATTATCAGTTTTAATTGAAAGCTATTTATGTGCTCCAGAAATTATTTAAATTTGCTATTATTAATTTTCCGCTCAGGTCGGATGTGATGTCAATTTACCGCCGGTACTAATTAACTTTTTTCATTAATGAGACGTCAATTTTCATTAATTAGACATGTCAATTTTCATTAATTAGACATGTCAATTTTCATTAATGAGACATGTCAATTTTCATTAATGAGACATGTCAATTTTCGTTAATTAGACATGTCAATTTTCATTCATTAGACATGTCAATTTTCATTAATTATACATGTCAATTTTCATTAATGAGACATGTCAATTTTCATTAATGAGACATGTCAATTTTCATTAATGAGACATGTCAATTTTCGTTAATTAGGCATGTCAATTTTCATTAATTAGACATGTCAATTTTCATTAATTAGACATGTCAATTTTCATTAATTAGACATGTCAATTTTCATTAATTAGCCATGTCAATTTTCATTAATGAGACATGTCAATTTTCTTCAATTAGACATGTCAATTTTCATTAATGAGACATGTCAATTTTTGCCTCAAAAAATTTTATGATTATTATTATTATTAAGAATTTTCTTATGATATTTCCTTGGGATTGTATCAATGATCGACAAGTTTCTCAATAATATGTATTACGACTACGGACCAGTGTCGGGTATTGCTCTCTGACAAAAGGTAGTCTGTTTATAAATTTTCAAGTTAGGGTATAAATTATTGTGCATTGAATATTTAAATATATCTATGACGCGCTGATTGTCATGGCTAAATGAACAAATGAGCGTCCATGTTCTTTACTTTTTAATTCATGAAAAAAATACGTTTTTATTCGAAATTTTTCGCCTTTTAAACATGTTCTGTAATTTCGTTTTATGGTTATTTTTTTTAAATGTAGGCACATCTTTTCAGCCTTTCTGGACTGCATGCCACTACTACGGACCAAGCTACACATAATAGTTTGTTGATGTTATTTGATGTATAGATCTAACAAATGCCCTTTTCTTTAATTGTTGGGATATTTATTCTTTTATTTATCTCAAATATTGTTATAGGAATATTCCCATAAACGTGTAGAATATTCTGAGTGCCTTTTGGAAACGCTGGAGGCGAAGTTGTTGCTCATCACTCGTTATACTACGTATTCACGTAATGTTAAACACTTCTCTTCGTTTTCACTCCCAAAACCACGTGTTCATTTCTTATGTAAATTTTGGCTTTGTATTAATTAAAGATCACAACTAGATAATGTTTGATAATATTTGTGGTAATACCGTACGAGTGGTATCTTAATATATTGTTCAAATTGGGGTATTGTTTTACTCTTTAGCTAAAAGGCGAGATTTTTTTGGAGATAATTTTTTTTAATATTATATTACGTCTTTATACCGTACAGGTATACTTCGTTGTAAAGCTAGGTTTGAAGCAAGTTTTTTTGGGTGCATACTAGATGTATCTAAGTATTATTTAAAAAGTTTTGTTTGTTGATTCCCTGATATTTTCGTTTTAAAATTCCTTTAAGGATCTTTTGGCCACATTTTTCCAAAGATTGCTTCATTCTATTCCACCAAAATTTTTCGCCCAATATTAATAAATGTAATGACGTAGCTTCATTACTGAAAGCGGCCTAAAATAGTTTTACAGAATAAGAATTTTTAGTGACGGAGGTATTAAAATATAATATAACGTGTGAACAAATAGCTTTTATTTATAGAATTAATCACTGTTTAATATATAAATATCGACATGTTTCGCAGGCGAAGCTTTTCTTATCAGAATACACAGTGTACTAAAAAAAATAATTACGAGTATACACAAATAATGAACATAGAAAATAATAATATAAGAATAGACAAATTTCAAAAATTAGCAATAAGTGATGTGAGTGGATAAGTTCTTAATTAAAAATGTTAAAATAATAATGAAGTATTAAATTAAAAAATAATATTAGAAATTTACAAAAGATATTATTAGAATTGAAATTAAAATTTACATACGAATAAAACTGATTTACAATTAGACTGAAATTTTAGAAATTAGAAATTAGCTAATCAAATATTATTTATAATAATTTTTTTGATAGGTATCTTTTAAATTTATTTTCACATTAATAACTATATTTATAATATTATTAATATAATTTTTAATAATAACAACTATTGTTATTTTATCTTTTATACCGTCTTCTTTTCTTGATTTTATTTATATTAATAATAAAAATAATATCTTTTAATGAGTCTAGTTTTTGGACTGTTAGTTAATTCGTGGTGGAATTCCAATGTATTAGAATTGAAGTTAAGACACTTTTGTACTTTGTTCCACTTATTTATTTTCACCAGGACCGGTTTCATCCCACTACGGACATTTTCAGACTGGTAGTTGAAATTCTTATCCTACGGTATTTATACAAACTTGGGCAGGGATACACAACATTGTCTCTATATAATGAATTTTTCTATTTTGTTAATGTAAGGTATTATACGTTATTTTGTTAGTTTAAGGTACATATAGGTAATTATAATTTTTAATATTACAATTATGAATGATGTTACATAGTAAATAGAGAATTTCAACTACCAGTCTGAAAATGTTCGTAGTAGGATGAAACCGGTCCTGGTGAAAATAAATAAGTGGAACAAAGTACAAACGTGTTTTAACTTCAATTCTAATACATTGGAATTCCACCACGAATTAACTAACAGTCCAAAAACTAGACTCATCAAAAGATATTATTTTTATTATTAATATCAATAAAATCAAGAAAAGAAGACGGGATAAAAAATAAAATAACAATACCTGTTATTATTAAAAATTATATTAGTAATATTTAAAATATAGTTATTAATGTGAAAATAAATTTAAAAGATACACATTAAAAAAAATTATTATAAATAATATTTAATTAACTATTTTCTAATTTCTAAAATTTCAGTCTAATTGTAAATCAGTTGTATTCGTATGTAATTTTTTTAAACCTTTATTTATGTCAAAAGAATGATTTGTTTCCAAAATATGGTAGCAAATTCAGAATAATTATTATTACTTAAACACGTTAGGTGCTCCTTAACTCTAGTATTAAAATTTCTCAAACTCGTTTCAATATAAGAGAAGTTACAAATTAATTTATTGCTTTTATTTAGTTATTAATTTTTTTTTTAATCTTTTTGATGACACAAAATTAGAGTTTTTCCACTGGCCTCAGCGCTTTTCCCATTTTGCGGGTACTACAATCCTCCTGGCTCCAGAGAATGAAACTTTTTTCATTTTCGCAAAATATATGTTTTACAGAGTTTCATCCGTGAGGTTTTCTTGTTTGACGCTAAGATAATTAATTACTCGTTAGAAATTATCAGCAGTCACGTTTTCATTCGGTAATTTTGTTTACTCCGGGAAATTGGCCCTAAGCCCCTGTATAAGTAAAGTTTGATCGATAACCAATCTGTCATTTTTGATTACTTCTACAAAACAGATCAAGTTAATAAATCTGGTTTACCGTGATAATAATTGGTGAAATATTTATTTATTTTTCATCGTGCCTAACTAAATTTCTCGTCTGGCCCGTAGTATTTGTACTCTGTATCAAAGTATTTTAATTTTTGCACTATTGTTCAAATTTTGTTATTCTGCGTCTAAGTTATTTATTTTTTATAACAGCTGTGTGAAGTGTGGGAGATACTCTCAGTATCGCCCAGGTGAAAGACCACCATTCAGAATTGAAACGTTGCTTGAAATGGCTTTTAGCCGTGTTTGGTGACCAGATCTGAATAGCCAGGTATTTCCCCACCTTCCTTTTCCCCTTATTCTTCCCTTCCACAATACCTTTAGCCTCACAACATTCCCCAATTGGAAATGCCATAGTCTCACTGGCTCCAGACGGTTGGGAGCAGTTCGGACTCTTGTGCGGTATTCATATAAAAAAATTAAAAAAAGTTAATCTCACAAATATCCCTTAATAATTCAAAATGCCTTTTACTTCATATAATCTCGTTTAAAAGAAATAAAACAGCACAGAAGAGAACCTTTTCAAAGCCTTAAATATCGGTTGTAATTTATTTAATCTATTTACTAATATATAAACATTTTTAAATTGTAAAAATGGTTATTTCCTAGCTTTGTGAAGCTTCCTTCGAAGTGATTTTTCATTAAAATAGAGCTATCAATATTATCTTCTATAGTTTTTTATTTGAAACAGATGTTTGAATTGTGGTATAAAATTTTAATGTCATTTTCAAAAGATCACATTCGCGTTATTTTTTAGTTTCAGATGTCGATTTGTTATTGTACAAAATGTCGACTTTATAGGAAAATAATTGCAACTTTTCACTTCTTGCAATACAATGTTACCGTAAAGTTACTTTCTGTCTTAATGTTTTCCCTTTTCCCTTGTTTCTTTTACAAACATCTGTTTGCTCTCAAACTTGTGAAGCGTATTTGTTGAAAAAGTTGCACAGAACAGCGGTGCAATGCGATCCTTCATCCTTCCCGGGAAAAATTACCCGATGCTGTTTGAAGTGCTGCTGCCAACAAGCAGAGCGAATTCCCAACTTCCATCCACTCCGTAGTTTTTAATAAAACTTCTATTTTATGGTCAACTTATATTTCATTTTCGTTTTAAAGGAACCCTACTCATTCTTACATTATTTCTTGACGATCTGAGACGGGCCCAATAACTTTGTGCATAACGACAGTGTGAAATTATTTGAAATAAAAATCTTCAGCGTCTTCTGTCTATGTAGAAAATTGCAATATATTTCACCAGAATCTTCATTCATAACTCGTCCATACGGTGGATTCATCTTTAGAAAATAAATTGTTTAATAATTCCTAGACTAGTGGAAATAGTCAATAGATGTCCCACATAAACAAAATCGGTTACGTATATCCGAGACATTATCCAGATTGCAAATAGATTCGGATAGAATCTTACAATCGTGAAGAAAGATATGAGAATTAATGAAGATGATATTAAATTAAAATATCAATAAAAGTAACGGAAAGAAATTAGGTTCCATTAGCTTAGTTGGTAGAGCGCTGGTCCCACATAGACTGATAAGTTTTGGGTTCGAGTCCCAGATGCGACCGTTACTTTCAGTTTCATGTTTAATTTGAGATTTGTTAATATTGTCTTCAACGATTAAATTTTTTAATAATTACCTGAAAATAGAGCTATGGGTTTTTCCGTCCTAGGCCTTCTCTGAAGCTAAGTTGACAAATCAATTTAATTTTTATTTTAAACGAAAATTACACTTTACTTCAATATAATGTATCATTTTCTTGTATCGTTTGAAATATCCCTGTGTTTTTTTTGTAAATGGTCTAATTTAAATAAACACCTTTAAGCTCTGAACCCAGGTCACATATCAATGCGCATTCAAAGAAAATTAATCATTCCAAAATAGGTTTTACCAGTTTCCTTTTGCAATTTTTCCCACAAAGAAAGCGTTTGAAACAACTTTGAGCTTTCTTTATATTGATATTACGGATATACGTCTCAGAGATGAGATTATCTCTTTCCTTCAATGAACTCTTTCAAACACTTGGATTAGAGTAGAAAGCTTCGCTTAATAATAAACAGAATTCCCTTAATTTCCTAGAAATTTCATAGATTTATATCCCAACCCCCTTTCATGGATAAACACTACCCTTTCTTCTCGAAGAACAGAATCTGTAAGGATTTACACGTGAGATTAATAACGGTGATTCATAATTCCCCCCGTGCGCTATTCGCTATTCGCTATTCGCTAAGCTCGTCACTCTCATTTCGCAGCTTTTGTGTAACCGTTGCTCCGTTGATATATTGCTTGAGAATTAAATGATTGATCTCTTCCCAGACTCGGTAAGCCGTGGAACGTTTCCCGGTTCCGGGCGCTTCTTCTTTTCATAATTTGATCTCGCTGTTCTTATTTCTCAATCGTGAGAAGTTGGCGGTGATTACTTAACCCTTTGCGTCATGGTGTCCTGGCATTCTAGCTGATGAGAAATTGATGATTCTTTAAAAACATTTAAAATAAAGAATTCCGGGCAAGCACGGTATTTAAATTAAATACTACATTTCGTGTCTATTTTAGTATACATAATTTTAAGAAAAGCATGGTTTAGAGATATGATCGTTTGAAGTTAGAAACCACTTTATCAAATTGTTTTTTTACAAATAAAATATTAACGTGTATATTACGTTCTATATCACTGATCTTCCTTTATAAGATACTAGTGAATTAACTCAATTAAAAATGATTTTCCAATCAATAAAAATGTGATTAAAACTTTGTTGGAAATATTTTTTTCTAAATTACTCTACGCTATATATGAGCTTCAATGCATTTTTTTTATTATTTATTTTAGTTCTACAATATTCTAAAAACATATACACTATGTTTTTAGAATAATAATATTGGTGAATCTACATCACATAGAGAACCAAAAAAAAAAAAACAAAACTGAAAATCTGCGGATTTTATTATTTTTTCCCCTTTTTAACAGCAAATAAATGGTAAAAAAAATATTAAAGCCAGGTCTAAGCTTCGGCTTATTTAAAAGAAAAATAAACAGCTGATAGTAAGTAACCCCGTAGCCACCAAATATTTTGAATTAGTCCACAAATTTAAAAAAAAAAAGGTATATTTAATCATTGTAGAAGATAATATTAACCGATCCTAAATGAAACACGAAACCGAAAAAAACTACATAAAATAAAAAAGGTGTCAGTCGCATCTGGGAATCGAACCCAGGACCCCTGTCTTACCGGAACAACCCCTCTACCAACTGAGATAATGAGAGAAGTTCACTTAATGCCATCCCCATCCATATCACACCTCAACTTCAAGCCTTGTCAATATTATTCTCCATCAAATCCCATATTATTGACTGCTATTTTTATGATAAAAAAGTTGTACCACAAAATTATCTCCAAATCCAGATTCACCAGTTTCCCACCTGTACCACTAGTTTCCGCACACCATGTATAATATGATATAGAAGCACTCGTTTCATAATCGTATATTTTTTAACAGAAAAGGAACATAATGTACTGACGTAAGTTTTAAAATAAATTAATATTGATTCCTTCCTTCTGCCTTTGCACAGTCAATATTATTTACGTTTCAGTAGTTGTACATATCTCCAGGTGTTCGGAATGCATGTAGGTACCTACTAATTAGTTGTAATTTGTGAATCCTTATCGCTTGTCACACTTGCGTTCACCTCATTGCATACTAATTTCAAAGGTAATTTAGTCTCCACCTGCGATAATAATAATAATAATAACAAAGCATTTATATAGCGCAGTTTTGTGTGATTTCACTTCAAGTGCGCTTTACTCTAAATAAACTTAAACATGATTAAATAACTCCATTCAGTGGTATTCCTACAGTGCTACTTTTACATTCTATTTATACATTCTTAACATATTACATACATTCTTGCTTATTCTTAATATTACTCCTACAGTACTCCTTAGGTGCATATACATAAAAAAATTACATAATATTATACAGTATACATATTATACAGTATGCGATTGTCGGTATGGCGATGTGTAAATAATTGAAATATTATATCATATGTTTATTCATTTTATTTATTCTTAAATTTAAAAACAAAACAAAAACAATAGCCACTCATCTCACTAGGACAGTCCCGTGTTGAGATGAGCGGCTTTAAAATTTTAGTGAAACGATAAATAATAATAGGTAGGTAATCGAGAGCCTTACCTCTCCATGGTCGAAAATTTTATTTAATTAATTTGTGTTTTTTCGCAACTAACTCATTTAAAAAATAATATATAGTATATTTGCGCACGTTCCAGAGTGGAAGATACTCTCAGTATCGCCCTGGTGAAAGATCACCATTCAGAATTGAAATGTTGTTGAAATTGCTTTTACCAGTGTTTGATGACCAGATCTGAATAGCCAGGTATTTCCCCACCTTCCTCTTCCCCTTCTCCTTCCCCTCCCAAATACCTTCAGCCTCACAACATTTCCCATTTGGGAATTCCATAGTCTCTCAATGGCTCCAGACGGTTGGGAGCAGTTGGGACTCTTGTGCGGTATTCATATAAAAAAAATAATAATA
This sequence comes from Halesus radiatus, assembly GCA_022606495.2. Lineage (NCBI taxonomy): Eukaryota > Metazoa > Arthropoda > Insecta > Trichoptera > Limnephilidae > Halesus > Halesus radiatus. Next base: position 231,707 of record JAHDVE020006084.1, on the reverse strand, counting down.
ATACGTAAATAGTAATAAGTAAGTAATAATATGTAAATAATAATGATAATAACAAGCATACATAAGGTTTCAACATTGATTACAACATGAGGGATAACATGGATAAAGCGAAATCACCGCTCTCAGCTAACTTAGACTTTTTGACCATTTTTTTTTAAAAATAAATTCAGCGTATCTATAGTTTTAATGTTGTCACTTAGCCTATTAAAGAACAAAGGAGCTTTACAAGAAAAACTCCTTTGTCCAAATGATGTTCTGTTATTTGCCGGCTAATACATTAGAGAAGAACCCATTTTAGTATTGCGCACATGTTGTGACCTTATGGCAGTATCAATGTTGTTAAAAAATTTACAGAGAGCCTGATATGAGAGAACCCTATTATATCGATATCTACGGATACAACTTAATGAACTCGAAAAACCTTCTACCAACAATTTGCATACGTACCGCAATGCATTTTTATTTAGTTACAAATCTCTGTTCGCGTAACATCGCAAGCGACAGGAGATTCTTGAATTTATTTAATCAAGGATGTTTATAAAGAAGTGGGTAGCATTGGCAACATTTTGTTTGTAATGTAAGACATACGTTGGCACTTACAGCTGCCTACCTGTATATTTAAAATAAGAACGCATCTTAGAGCAACTTTTTTTTTTTTTTTAATTTGTATGGAAAGCATGGCGCTAGTAAAAATTTATCCAAAGAAGCGAAGCTAGCAGTCCACAATGGAGTACTGATACCAACCCTGATTTATGGCAGTAAGGCATGTAACTGGCAGAGGAAGGATTAGAGTAGACTGAATGCTGTAGAAATGAGATATCTGAGGCGAATGCGTGGTAAAACCGTGTATGATCGTGTAAAAAAATATTCGCAAAGAATACAAGGCTTATGTGAGCGTAATGATCAAGATTAAGAAAGGGATGCTTAGATCGTTTAGACATGAAAAACGAACGAACGAATAAAGGAGTGTAAGGTGAATATATGACGCGAATGTGAATGGAAGAAGAAGCCGGGTACGCCCGAGGAAGACATTACTTGAGTCGGGTCATTTCAGAAGTCTGAATAACAGAAGAAAATGTATGAGACGATGCATGAATGAGAATGAAACAAGAAGTGTATGCCAAGATAGTGTTGTTTGGCCTCTGTCTCCCCTGCGGGGAATGGCGCAATTGTTAGTTAGTTAGTTAGAAAGCATTGTAATATTGAATGGCATTGCAGGAATCAAACAGAAGATTTTATACTTTTTCTTTTCTTCATATTAATTCTATAGTTATTATCTGCATGTGCATATATTTTAATCCAAATCAATTCCTTACTTCTAAATAAGGGTTACTGAATATATCCTCCCAGAAAGGGTATTTCAATTTTCACTCGTAATCGTGTTTAATATAATTGATTGATTCAAAATTTAAGGAAATATAAATACAATATGTTTGACTATTCCTATATTTTGTTACTAACTGTGTACAATCCAATTATTTCATTGGAAAGCTTCCAAAGTTTATATGAAATAATAAAGTATTTTTTCTTATTAATCTGGGACCAACACAAACCCAATTAAAGTAGCACAACAAAGTTTTAATGGAAGCTTTATAGCTTTTTTCATCTTCCGTTACGAGTCCATATTCTGTTTAAAAAAAAAAAATCTAAAATTTAATTATTTTGTTTATAATTGTTTTTAACTGAAAATAAGAATCTTTGGCAAATGCTCTCAAGGAGTTCTCATCCTTAATTTAATGCAAGATGTGTAACGGACATATGTCAGGAACAGACGATGCGAGTGCAAAGGAATCCTTTGTTATAATTTTATTTCCTTAATAGACTATGATAAGTTTTCCCCAATACACGGGGGGAATTACTGCACAAAAATACGTATCCATTTCTCTCCTCGCATTTGTAGTTTTCGAAAGACAACTAAATCGCTTAATTCCATGTACGTTTTCCAATTTACTCATCGATGTGCTATGAAAGTAATTTGATATACATTTACACCGTTAACCATTGATTTATATATGCTATATCTGTCTTGACGTGCATACTTACATTTTGTCTTATGAACATATGGTATCGAGGGTCGGTCCTAGAACTTGTCCGAAGCTTAAAGGGAAAGGTTAAGTGATGAATGATTTTGAAGAATGTTATATTTCACTAAAAACGTTTTTGTAATACTTTTTTTTCAGAGACTTCCAACGTGAAAATGTGAAGCTTTTATATTACGGTGTAATTAATAAAATACCACATCTATTTAAATTTGAATGAAGGCTTTTTGGAACAGAGTATTTAAAAGTAATGCCAGGTAAGATGATTATAGACATAAAATAACCCCCAGACATGTCTGGTTATTTTATGATATAATATGAAAATATACATAGATATTTTAATAATCAACACTTGAACATGATTATTTTACGTATCGCACCTTGTTGGCATTGTATAATATTATGACAAGTATACTACATGTATGTTTTTGAACAAAGTTCTTTAAAAATATATATATATATATATATTATTGAAATATATAGGTACATACATTGTAACAATATATATTTACTTTTTTGTAAAACATATTTTAATACTACTCTTGCATTAAAACCATTTGCTTGTGCATGGAAAAGGAGTGTACATTAATGAAATAATATAGTTAAATAATGTTTATGGTACATGACAAGTATTAATTATTAATACTTGTACATGACAAGTACATATACGGTACTTTTGAATTTATTTGTAATATTACTTTATATATCAATCCGGTTTCAAAAATCATTAAGGAGGAGTATAGTTGTTTTTATTGTAAAAATGATTTTATATTATTTATGTAATAAAAGGTTGGTGAGCACTGATCGATAATCGATATTACAACTAAGATGGGAAAATCCACGAATAAACTCATTATCGATCAGTATTAAAGTTTTGTAAAATCATGCCATAACAATACTGAAAAATATAATCTAAATAAAATCATGGTTTGTTACCCCTGATACCCAAAATTGTATATAAACCATATTTTAAGAATTAAATGTACCAGTCTTAAGAAACCGGTAACGGTCAAAAATAAAAGTGAGCGTTTAAAAAGACGTCTTTTATTTAATCAATATATATATACTCGTATGTGTAAATGCGGTGTCTAGAGATATTTGTATTAAGTGTAAGTATATTGTATCGTAACAAATAAATGTAATTAAAAAGAAATACATGATATGTGTATATTTAGAATGTTTTTTTTTTATTCTTGGAAAAAAATGTTATTTTATATGACTAACTTTAGTGGTAACAATTTTTTTAAGAATGTCTTTAAAATATTTCTTACACACAGTTCAACAGTCATATTCTGTCAGTAATGCTTCTGATTTCTTCCGTAAAATTATTAAAAAAACAATTTCCTTGGTTAGTATAGTGGTATTATGCAAAAGAAGTGTTAAGTTTTTGGCATGAGAATATATATTTCAGTATAGTATGATTTTCTGTTATGAATGAATATTTATCTTTTTTCTTTTTATAATTTATATAGTTGAATTATTCTCACCAAAGTGTACAATCTGTAAAAATCCAATATAATAAATAAATAAATGTCTTTTTTGTTCTCGTCATATTTGTTTGAAAATCTGGCTTTCCAATTTATTGAATGTTCAATCAATTGTAAAAATTCAAGCACACCTTTTTAATAAACAATTACCACTCTGCCTTTTGGAGGCCATTGAAAAATTCAATCGAGTACTCTTGAATCTATATGTGTGTGTAACAATGTTACGTTAAAATACACTTTTATCACATAAATATATACTCTTCAATGTGTTACTATGTTTAATTCCGCCTAAGGTCTCATTTATTATTGTTATCTGTTTAATTACATGTTATTATAATAACCGTGTTCGAAATCATACATCGTAACATTAATATTGCTCAATTTTTAAATCCAATTATTTTTACTACCGATCAGTGGCAGGGATGGAAACGCGTCGGGTTCCCGCCCAGGCGTTCAATACCTCTGCTGGCTAAGACCTCATATAATGATGGTAGTCGGAGATTTTCAAATATTGTCAAGTTATTTGTAATCCAGGAATGTTTGTCTTTCTTATAAAAAAAAAATTATTCCAAAATTTCGAATTATAGTTCTTTTCGTAGTGTTAATTAAATTATAGTTAGAGTTCTTTTCGAATATACTTATATTTTGTAAACTTACGAAGTTTGTGAAAAGGTCACAAATACGGCAATCACCCTCCAGCGTAGATTTGTGTACTACCTGAATACTAAATTACAATACATATTTCCCCTCACAACTAGGAAGAGTTATGTTAAGTGCCGTTTGTAATAATATGTAGTATTACCTTCAACCACCGGTTTACGTTAGGAATTGTATTAATATATCTTATACCTGCGTCTGCGGTCACAATAGATTTTACTACTGGCGAGTATAATGTTTGTTTACCTTTAAGGTAACTCGAGTAGAGATAGGAGAAACTACAAACGGCCATTAGGATAAAATATTTTAATTTGTAAACAAAATTCACCTAATTTTTGTAACGTTTATCAACCCCCCAGTTTGTCCTAGATAAAACAAAAACCGTGCTAACAGTTATCGAACGTAATTTACCTGTAAATAAACGTAATTTTTTCAATACATTTTTTTTGTTTTATGATGTCAATATATTATTCAATTTGACTGACCTTGGTTCAACGGACGAAGGTTGTCGCATGAAAAATATGGATTTAAAAATTTAATTAATTATTTTCCTCGATGAAACCTAATATATTTGTATGAGAGAAGCGGGAAATTAATGTAATAAGCTCTTAATTGATAAATAAATAAATATTCGTAAAAAATATTTACTTTTTGGCTTTCCATAATGATAATATAAACGCATAAATTTGTTTTGAATCACTTCAACTTAATATGATAATCCTGACCGGTTTTGGAAGCGCCCTTCCCTCGTCGTATATTTTAATATATTCCTAACGAAGGAAGGGTACTTCCGAAACCGGTCGAGATTATTATATTAAATTGAAGTGGTTCAAAAAAATATAAGCTTCTATATTATAAATAAATGAAAACATATAATAGTTAAAATAACAAGTTACTCACTGGGATTTCCCGTGCTGAAGACATAAGTGATGCGATGATTACACTCATCATTTTACCCTGTTTATCAATTATCCCGCTCATCAACTGTTCAAAAAAAGCAGATAATCTATGACTCGATATACTCGTACATGCATAACCAAGGGGCGAGTTTAAATATTTAACTATTTTTTCACTCACCCCCTTTTCCCTTCGCATACACTTTTTATTCTGTAAATTTTTGCAGATATCTTTTATTCATGGAATCCCTTTCATTCTAGCCCTAATCGTAAGCCACGCGTGTATGTAGCTGACCAACGGAAATTGATTCGGCGTTATTAAATACAAAAGCCCGCTTTGATATGCGCATACTGAATGCATTGTATTGGTAGAAATTCAGAAAACAGACTTTCCAAATGGACCCCGCACAATTTATTGATTTTAGAAACGTTTTACATTTTTTGCTGTATGTTTTACATTTCCAATATTGTAATATTCGATAGAAAATGAAAATGCAAAACGCTTTTATTCATTGCTTATCGATTATTCTTGTTTTATTGTCACCTTGAAATATAGAAAGCACATTCTATCACGATTGTGGCATAAACGGTTTGCTGTTTTCAGGGTAGCGTTTTTTTATTGTGATTTTACTGACTTGCGGTTGACGTATGTTTTGAAGATATGTCGCCTCTCAAGTGGTGGAAGATACAAAAAGTTTTCTCACCGCTTAGAGCCATAGTGAGTAGACTTTAAAAACAAAAAAATTTGTTCCACGAAATACCCTAAGAACAGTATACATGTCATTGGCGGAATCCCATATAAGATATGGAAAAACTGCATGGAGACATTCGATAAAAACAAATGTCATTTTTTACGACTGAACGAAACGCAATACCTCCTCACAGATGGCTCTAATTAAAATACTTTTAGAAAAAAAAAACTCTTTTAGCGGGTAATGCTTTTAAATATTGAACTGAATTGTTTGAAGGCGGGTGCACGTACGAAATGTGAAATGAAATAATTTTTTTTTTAATTAATTGATAAACTAAAGTTTTTAAGACAAGATTTTTGTGCATAGCGCAAAGGGTAACAATTATTTTTATAAACAATAATTAATAGCCTGAAACACTCATCCAACTCATTTACAGGTGAAATGTAATAAAAACAGTAATTATTGAATGAAACACTAGTATATATTGATTAACTTGGCGGGTTTGCGATAAACCGACGTAGCTCAACGGTAGAGCATCTGACCGGCAATCAGAAGGGTGCAGGTTCGAGTCCTGTCGGCGACATTTATCTTTTCTCGGAAGGTTTTTTCAATTTGGATGAGTGTTTCAGGCTAATAATTATTGTTTATTGAAATGAAATAAGTTGTTACTGTAGATTTAAAGCTGAAGTCCTTCAAGAAACTTATAAAAATTCATTATATACAGTATTTTGATTATATAAGTTTCTTGGTGAGCTTGAGCTTTAAACTTACTATAACAATTTATTCAATTTCTCATTACACATGTACACCCGCCAACCAACAATTCATCTTGATATTTAAAAGCATCAAGTGCTGAAAGTGTTTTTTTTTTAAAAACACTTTCAACTTTTAACTATTTAAATTAGTTTAACCTTAAACAAGAATACGAGTATAAACACAGACATAATATACCCAAATCATTACTGTACGATTCTGTAAACTTATTTTCTGTTCGTGCTATATTGTGACTTGAAATTGTGAGTCAGCGCACATCTCAATACGAATATAACAAAATAGTGGCACAAGCTCCATAACACAAGACTAACGATGGACTTTGTAATTCCCAGATACCTTAATAAATGTGATCAAAGAACCTTAGAATACAATATCCTAAAAATTTACAACAGCTGGGTAATTTGACGGTCTCGTGGTTGAGTGGATACGATCCTTAGCTGCGAATCCGGAGGTCGCGGGTTCATTTCCCGGCATGCGCAAGTAAATTTTATTTGATTAAATTGTATTATTTCACAATCTATTAATAACAAATGATATGTAAGTTTGCGGGGCGTTCCCGAGTGGTATGTACTGTCAGTATCGCCCTGGTGAAAGACCACCATTCAGAATCGAAGCATTGCTTGAAATGGCTTTAGCCGTGTTTGGTGACCAGATCTGAATCCCCCTCTTCAATACCTTCAGCCTTACATCATACCCCAATTGGGGGTGCCATAGTCGGAGCAGTTGAAACAGGCGGTTGGGAGCAGTTGGAACTCTTGTGTGGTAACACATAAATAATAAATAAAAAAAACAGTTTAATAAAAAAAATGTAAACTAATTTTCAGAAGGAAATAAGTAAATTTTTACTAATTTTTTGTTCTTTCTTTTTCTAAGATTTGTAGTTTTTGTACCCTTTTTTCATTTTTGATTTTCTCTGTATTTTTTTATTCCCTTGTTTTAGTTTTCGAAAATATAATTTTTTTAATTGAAAAAAAAAATTATAAATTAATGTAATATACGTATCCATCCTTCTTAAAATTTAAATATAGAGCATTACATTGACAAACTGGTACCAATCGGTTTAACTAGACTTGATTACAATACTAGCTGATGTGTACCCGGCCTTGGTCGGGATTTTTCACTTGTCATTAGGGTGCCATAATTGATTTGACAGTGAAAATAACTATCTCCAAATAAAGAAGCATTCATTTGAATATTTTATTTCATTCCATTTTATTTTTTCAAAATATATGTAAATCATAAAGTTTTTAAGTAAGTGTGTTCGTGTTTTCCATTTTGAAAATATTATACCCAAAAAAACATTCTTCTTTTGAATATGCAATCTGTGGCTAACCAGAGTGTTATATCTATGGGCTAACCTAAATAAGACATGGCCGGTTCAATGTTTTTCATACTAATTTTAAAACGTTATAGCAACAGTTTGACATATTAGATTTTATTTAAACTACTTTCTAAACCTTCCCGACACTAATAAAAATAATCTGTGCTATTTTCAGCGAAACCGGTCCAGTGATTTTCGAGAACATCGAGGACAAACAAACAAAGTTACAAACTTACATTGATTTTTATATATATAGATTTATGTAGTATTTTTAAAAAGGAGGAATATTTGTAAAAATTTATACCAATCTCTATACCTACCTACCTACTATAATATTTTATGTTTATCGAAAAATCAAAATTAGTGCTATTCGAATCGTGCTATCAAAATCCTGTCAGCCCCTTTTATTTTCTGTTTAGCTAACTCTGCTAACATCGCAAACTCTCGTGTTATATAAGTAAAGTAGCAAAGAATTTGTTTTGTTGTTTAATTTTATTGTATTTTATACAGTGCCCAGTGGGTAAATGTCGGAGAAAAAGAATCGTCAGTTTAGAATACGGCAATGCAGATATTGTATTACTACCAAATAATTCATCCTTGAGAGTCTTGATTTGAGACTTCTCGACTTAACCGTCGTCAATCTGCTTCTTGAGCATGTGTTGTGTCTCTCGAACGTCTTGAACATACCTCATATCTCAGAGACTCCTCCTCGTAAGATATCCACTTCAGCATCAGCCTGACATGACCAAGAATCTATAACACCGCCCTGGTACGGCTGAAAACGGATGGGAAAATTCAATATGACCAGTTATTTGCAACTCTCGTTTTATATTACATCCAAGCTACCGCATTAAGTTTATAAAAATAACCAAAATGTTCCCTTTGAAAACTCGTAGTATTTTGTCATTGTGTATTAGCAACACTAATACGTGATATATTGTATCTGTATTATACGTGTGTGAATCAGTGGCGTGCAGTTTCTGAATATAATGTATGCTGACGGTACAGGTTTATTTTGATTATAATTCCATGTATCGTATGTTATCCTATCATTTTATTATCATATGTAAACAACCAATCTCAGTTCTCACCTTAAATCCTCATTCAGGCTCAAGTAAAAAAATATCACCCGGCGTCACCGTTGTTGTACAGCAACATCAGTCCACGTCGGCTTTTCCTATAAGTTGGTTTTAACCGTTTTCTTTTTGCTGTTTTTCCAACATAAACTATTCTCCCTTTAACAATTCGCCTATTTCAAATTTATTTGGATTGTATTCATCGTATATTTTTTGCATTTTCGAACGTACTATATCACAGAATCTCATGGTGAATATGTTGTGAACGTATTAACATACATATTTTTGCCAAGGGTATTTTGACTTGTGAAATAACCCGCTGTAGAACTGTGCCAGTTTTTTGTAACTTATTTTCACCGTATAACAATACTGTCAGTGTGGTTGAGATGGTTCCCGTATCTTATAATGCAGTGTTTTGTCTTTCGACGAACGCCACTGACCACCAGTGTAGGATACATTTCTTGGCTCCAGACCAACGTGGCACACTGGAGTCAGGGTATAATGAATTTTCAACTCTCAACTGAACAAGGGCGGCACTTAGCCAATTCCGGAGCGAGACGGAAGCTGTGAAGAGTAGCAGAGTAGCACTAGTACGCTAGTCGCATTCCGCTTGCGAGAGAGGCACAACACTGTCCTCCAATTCTAAGGGTGTCAAATCCATTTTTATCGTCACGGGAAATCTACCCTTAGCGTCGAAGTGTTATACGAGTCAATTTCGCGAAATGTTGCCGGCGATCGTTTGGGTTTTTTTTATTTCGATTGCACAACAGGAGCAGATTGTTTTAAAGTGTGTCATCTAACCCTTCTTGTATTTTAGACGTAACTTAATTTAGAGCCAAAGCGTTACGGCTCAATTTCAGAAAATAAATTTTCTTCACAATGCGGATTTTTTTTTCAATTTTGATTATTTGATGGAATCTGATTGAATGAAATCAACGACAGAAATATAAAACTATAAACGATATTTCTGCTACTGGAAAGTTACACTTATTGTTAATCATATTGCGAATCAATTCTCAGGAACGCTCTGCAGATATTCAGCATTTTTATGATCTCGAAGAAAGTAAAAATGAATTTCATAAGTTTTTATTAGTATTTGAATTCGTCTGTGAGCTTATCCGTATTCAGGGGAAATAAATCTTCGAAAGTAAAATGTTTTATGATTAAAACTTGATCGCATCCATGCGGTAGGTATATTGGAAATAAATTCACGTGTTACTGCTTATGCGATATAATATCAATTAAAGTTCTGTCGACAGGTGGAAGATACTCTCACTATCGCCCTGGTGAAAGGCCACCATTCAGAATTGAAACGTTGCTTGAAATGGTTTTTAGCCGTGTTTGGTGACCAGATCTGAATAGCCAGGTATTCCCCACCTTCCTCTTCTCCTTATCCTTCCCCTCCCCAATACCTTCAGCCTCACAATATTCCCCAATTGGGAATGCCATAGTCTCACTGGCTCCAGACGGTTGAGAGCAGTTGGGACTCTTGTGCGGTATTCATATAAAAAAAGGTAATTTTCTATGAATTTCTTTCGGTAATAAAACAGATTTTTATCTATTCACGATTTTCAGTAAACATATTGCATATCTTTATCTTATAAAAGGGCTAATAGCGTTTTTTTCTACCCAATCGTACACTAAATTAATACAAACACACAGCCGTTCTATTGGTGCTCGTACATTCAACATTTTACCAAAAGAAATTCAAATAAATTATATTTCTACGTAAAGAAAGTAAAATTATGGCCGAATGATCTCGATGTTGAAACATTACTTCTATAAAATGTTTTATATTTCTCTCTGCTTCTTTAACTATAACTTCAACATTTACTCATTTTAAACAAAAAGACTCTGCTTACTTATACTATCATTCTAAAATTTCCATTAAATATTGTACTTTCTTGCTGTTACAATATTTAAAATAATTAATATTGTAGTACTTTTATTTACTTAAATTACTCATATTACCCACACATAGGCAGTGCCTATGTGGGTTCCCATTTCTTACTATTATAAATTAAACAATCATGCATGTAAAAAAAAGTATATAATTTATGTTCTATTTCATGTTAAAAACTCTGGGAAAAAATAAAGAAAAAAAAACTAACATTTCTTCCTTCGACAGATTTTAACAAATCACAATTTCTATGGAACAGATAGCATTTGAACATTTTTGATAGCACATAAATATATTTGATGTTTTTTTGGGGACTGACATGTGTTATTTGTGTTAAAAAGGGATGCTACGTTTTTGTACCATACATATCTATAGGTATCATCAATAATAGGTGTATGATACACAATACACATATAGCTGACGTTCTATAATTTCGCCAAGTGACCAAGTAGGATATTATTTTTTATCAAAGTTACATAGTACATACTAAAATGATAACTAACTAACCATCACGCCCTTTCACCGAAGAGGTAGGCAGAAAGGGCGGACCACCAAACAACTCGATCTTGACATACACTTCTTGCTTCATTCACATTCATACATCGTCTCATACACTCTCCTCTGTTATTCTGACATCTGACATAGTCCTACTCAAATACTTGATTCGCTTGATGGTGTCTTAATTGGGCGTCCTCGGCTTCTTCTTCCATTCACATTCGCGTCATATATTATTCTTACACTCCGTTCTTCGTTCATTTTATCTACGTAACTACACCATCTAAGAGTCCCTTTCTTAATCTTTCTCATTACGCTTACATCAGCCTTGCATTATTTGTGTATCTCAACATATTTCACACGATCATATATGGTTTTACCACACATTCGCATTCTCATTTCTACAGCATAAAATCTACTATCATCCTTCCTCTGCCAGTTCCATGCCTCGCTACCAAACATCAGGGTTGGTATCAGTACTCGATTATGGACTGCTAGCTTCTGTTTGTATAATTAACAAACATCTATCAATTTGCTATGTTACCTTGACTATCTGATGTCTTATGTGACGCTATTCTTTTCATAGAAATCTGCAAGTATTGACTAGCTACAATGTAATCCTAGATAATTTAAAACCGTTAAATACTAGAAATCTTCTAAGAAATAATCTAACAATGGATAATCTAACTCTTTTCTTAGGTTCCCAGAATGAATTCAAATGGTAATTCAATGACGGATCTCGCATTCACTGGTTGCCAGGAAAATCGGCTTCAATTTATTGTTTCGTTGTTATTTCTGAAAAAAAATCTCCTGTATATAAGTCTGATTAATCCTCAATTTTTTTTAAACTTTTTTTTAATGCGCGCACACTTTGATATTTTTCAAATCGATCATGGGACATAAATGTCAAGTTCTTGTACTTAAAGTGCTATTTTTTTCGAAATCTTCTCGTATTCCACAATTGAAAAGTCTGGAATTATCAATAGGGTGTATTACCTCATTATTGACCTCTGAATTGTTTCGTACATTTTTACGTCATCCGAAATATAAAAACACGTTAATTTTTTTTATTCACAATACACTAATATTATATTATATTATGCCCTTATATATAATGTATCCTGTAGATCAGGTATTATTATTTTTATTTAAAAAAAACTTTTTACCTATTAAAAACCTTTCCCTTTATAACTTATCTGTGTCATGCACTTATACATTATTATACATACATATATATCATAAATGTGTTACACTTATATACCAACTATGTATCATGTTATTTTTTATTTTACTTAAAACGTTTTTTTATTTCTTTCTGTACAGAAAATTATAAAAATAAAATATGTAAAAGCCCAATGGGGCTTTTAAAAAATTATAAATAAATTTATTTGAAAGCTCCATAGCACATGATACAAATTACTTTGCAAGCTGTAAATAGTTGTGTTAATCCAGAAACTTTAACTTTTAACAAATTTCATGATATCAGCTTTCACCGTTTGTGTTTTTGTATTTAAGTGTTTTTTTTTTGTTAACTTCTCTTTATAATAAGTCATAGGTATATAAATAATAAAGGAATAAAGTTATTTTAATATTTTGACCTCTCATAAATGATAAACGTAACGTTAAAAAAGGGGTTACAATGGAGCTCTCGGTGGCAGCACCATCCACCGCTTTTTTCACAATGAAAATTATATAAGAATAAAGCATTTCGAATAATTTGCCGTGCTTACGTAACGTAACAACAAATCACTCCGACATGAAGGGGTCCCGAGCCGGGGAGATTTTCAAAAGAATATAAAATATATTTCCATTACTATGCAGAAAATTACAATAATGTGCATTTAATGCTCCGGTGCTTGCGTGTTCATGAAAATGCATTTCTCATTTCGGTGCTCGCAGTAACTTCTGAATAAAATTTCCTTTCATATAAATGCAAACTGCAAAAGGTAGACTTTCCAAAAAGGTACCACTAAACATGGCTTTTAACTTCTTCATTCAAAGCCGAATTTAAATGAATTTTTGTTCCGACGAATAAAAATTAGACTCACAAATTTGATATTATTTGTGGGAACATAGATAACATGTGCATGCCGTTCTCGGTAGACATCACGGAAACGAATAAATATCCTCGAACAAAGTTGTAATGTTTTAACTTATCCGGGATACTGTAAAATAGATGTAGCTTTTCATTTTTAATTGTATAATTCTATGGTTAATACAGAAAGTACCATGGAAAATTAATTAAAAACGTTTTTTTGTTGATGCTGTCATATCGCAGTGGAATTTCATTATAATGATTTATTTAAAACCCTTTTCCACTTTTTGTTTTGAGCTTAACTATTTTGCCTTAAACTGTGCATTTTTTGGAGTATCAGGGGTGGTAAACAATGTATCGTTTTTATTAATCAGTATTGCTATTTCCTGATTTAACATACTGTAGGGTTTAAAATCAGGATAGAGCTGTTTTTTTTTAATTACACGAAAACGCCCCTGGATACCCCAAAAATTGTATATATACAATAATTGAATAAAAAAAATTACAGTCCGAAGATGGCCGTCATAGGCTGAAACAGGTACGGTCCAAAATAAAAGTAGAAAAAGTTTTAAATTGTTTATGTAAATCTATTTTATAAATATTTTATGTGTTAACAATAATTTTAGGGGATTATAATTCTTAAATTCATTGTCATCTTATATCCCTTATAATCGTGTTATTTTAGGTTTTTTTAACCAAAGTTTATGCCTTTTAAAGAACTTTAGTAGTCTGATCATCCGGTATCGGAACATCCTTCCTTTCATCAGGACAAAAGTTAAACCGAGTCTTAAAACTTAAGTTCGTCTTTTATCCTAACAAAGTAAGATTTTTTCCAAAACCGGTTGACAGCGTACTCATTTAATTTGTTCTGATTATAGCTAGCTAAAATTTAACTCCGTTTTTTACTAATAATATTGTACCCCCCGAAACCAAAGTTATCGATCTTTTCTACCTCACATTATTTTATTCTTTTTTACATTGAAAAGGAAACTATATGTGTTTAAGGGGGAGAGAGACGTCGGAGAGGGATTATTTATTCATTCTTAAAAATGATTGTATTATAACGGTACACGAAAGCATGCTTTTAAAATAGATAAAAATTGTTTACATGTGTTTTAATTTACACATTCTTACCATTTATCAAAATCAGAAATATGACTTTTACTGACTGTGTCCTACAAAATTTCAAAATAATACTAAAAAGTTGCGAAATGTAATTGCAATCCTTTCCGGGTATGTTTTTAAAATAAATTAAACCTAAATTTTGTAGTCCGCATTTATAAAATAATTAAAATTAGTGTTTAGGGAAAAATGGAACTACACCCTATTCTTTTTTTTTAATTTTCTTCTCGGCATTTTAAAGTAAAGCCTTCAAGGTATGTTTTGAGGATGTTCTACATTTTAAAATATTTTGTAAAACATGCTTCATACGATCAGGAAAAGGTCGTATTTCTGATTTGATTTTGATTGATGCTAAGCCTATGTGCATTTAAAAAATATGTAATTATAATTTTTCTCTATTAAAACATTATTTTTATTTTTTTTATCATTGGAGATAATATTAACAACTCTCAAAATATCATGATAGTCCACGAGGTCCTGGGTTCCGGTCCCAGCTGCTACCGTTATCTTTTTCTTTTCTGTGTCTTCAGTTTCATGTTTCGTTTTGAGAGCTATTAATATTATCTTCAATGATTAAAAACATATTTCAATGATATTTATGAGCTTCAATAAGTCAATGCAAAAACATAAAAATATTAAATTTTTAATTATTAATTATTTTTATTGAAATTTAAAAACGTCATTTTAATATTTAATCATTGTAAAAAATAATATTAACAAAACCTAAATGAAACACGAAAACGGAAAAAACGAGAGAAAATAAAAGATTTCAGTCGCATCTGGGATTCGAACCCAGGACCTCTGCCTATCCGGGGCAACCGCTTAACCAACTTGGCTAATTAGACCTGTTCAATTTGTGTTATCTTCATCTAAAATAAAATGGAGAATAATATTAACAAATCTTGAATTTGAAATGTTTCATTTAGGTTATGTTAATATTATTTTCTACAATGATCACATAAAAATATGTTTATCGTTTTCCTTATTAATATTATCAGTATTTCGAATTAATTAATAGTCCTTTATCGACATCCCTCTCCCCATTAATGTTAGTATAATAAACTATTCATAAAAAATAATATGTAATTTCGCACAGGTGCGTTAATGAATCTGAAGTATTTAACGGTACTTTAGGTTTTGCAGGTCATGCTTGAAAATTACATACTCGTAATATGTTGTACATACATATTCATAGTAGGATATGAAATGTTCAATACTTATTGCAAACTCATGAGTAGTTATTTCTTCAGCGTGATTAATGGTTTTCACTTACTATACATGTGTATTCTGGTTTGTCTGAAACCATTCTTCTGTAACTATCTTCTTGGAACTCCCTCGTCAAATTCGGAAGACAATTGCACCGAAATAGCGTAAGACAGCACGAATCCGAAAACAAAGATTTATTTTGACTAAGTCTCGCGCTAAACTCCAAACAAAGGGCTCCTCGGAGGAACAAAAACATCCGTTACCACGCGTCAACTTATCTCTAATGTGTCTCCCACTATCTCCGACAATGCCCTTTGATTGCCGAGTGACATAAAAGATTAGGAGCACCTATGTGTTGGTCCCTGCAGAAACTGGCATTCTTTTGCCAGTTATGTGTCGTATGGAATTCGAGAAGTGATACGTATAAGACTTGTTAACTCAAGCCAGGGCGTTGAAATTTTTGGTAACGGTCTAAATGATTTTTGTCAGGCTTTACGAAAATTAACTTCGAAGAATATCATTTAATTTGTCTAACATTATGGACTCAACCAAAACCTTGTTCAGGATTTGATTTGAATATTTTCTCAAATGTATATTGTTATCCTATTTTTGTCATTGCTTCATTCATGTATTATGTATGTGCTGTTCTTTTTTTCTGTAGATCTTGTTTATCTCATTTTATGTTGTGTATTTTGTGTAATTGGACAATAGTCCATTAATATATAAAGAAATAGGTACAGATTCTGCAGGTCCGCGAGTCAGTAAATACAAATTAAGGCGTTTCATTCAACGTTTCGTTTTTATATTAATTCTAGTTTTACTTCCCGGCTTCGCCCGAGGTTTCAATTGAAATATTTAGAACGAACAATATGGCGTCTTTTATTATAATTTTTTTAGAGTTAAATGGATGTTTCCAATATCTATAGCTCACAATGAAAATAGTTGCGTTGACCTTGAAATCCTAAACAGAAAAAGCTTTCTGAATTTATTGACGTCTGAGTTCACCATTCGTGAGTTTTTAATAACATTTGTTCAATTTAAAATGAATTCATCGCAATAATACTTACGCTACGTTTGAATTGGGTTACGTTGTGAGGCTGGTTAAGGAAGGTTATGCGGGGAGGAATTTTTAAATGCGGATCTTGAAGACACCCGGTTAGTATGATAGGAAAAATCCTAGATTTTCAGGGTGTCATAAAATATCTCTAAAAATATTCAGCATTTCAGAAAACATTATTAAACAAGATAATTTCAGTATACGTAACTGTAGGTAATACTCTAATTCTAAAATTCAAATCAATTATGAAACACGTAATTCTTATTTATAGAAGGTACACAAAGGTTGGTGGTATAATGGTTAGTTCCAAGCAGTTGATCGGGGTTCAATTCTCGGCCATGGCAATACACTTTTTTCAAAAAATAAAATAAAATAAAAACTTTTCTTTTTGTAAATACTTTTTATTTTTATCCCGTGATTTTTTTTTGTATCTATATATAAAAATGAATGTTAGTCTGTCTGTCCTCAATTTTCTCAAAAATTACTGCACCTATTTCCCTGAAAATAGCACCGTTTATTCTTATTAGTGCCGGGAAAGTTTAGAGAGTAGTTTGAATGAAATCCAATATGTGAAAATGTTGCTATAACATTTAAAAATTATTATGAAAAATATTAAACCCGCCATGTTTTATTGATGTTAGCCCATAGATATACCACTCTGGTTAGCCCGGATTACATGTATTAATCACTTATTTACTGGATAATTTTTATAGTGACGTTTTTTGAAAGGTTACCTCAAGGGTGTTTAACGTTATTCTTGTTTTACACACATGGAAATCGCCTGCAGCGACATAAAAAAAAACACCTCTGGCACGTGTCACGTTCTCAATGCCACTGAATGATTAAACAAATAAAAAAAAGGTTCATTCCGAGGATAAATTCAACAAACAAATCAACTTATTTGTTGTCGCTCCACGCGCCCACCTCTCAATTAGCGTATTTTTATTTGAATAAATACGATCATTTTCAGTGACCCGAACCCGTATAATCGTTTTGATTACTAATTCCTTCAAACTTTCGATACGTTTGTCAAACACGGTAGTTATTCGAATTGTTTCTGAATACTGCCATGGTAACTGAATCATTCGAAATAATGTTTTCTTAAAATGGTCAAATCATTACGAAATTAATTTATCTGTTTCCGAAACAATATCCCCATCACTATTCATTGTACCTGCTTACTCGACATCATCGAAAAGAGAAACTAGAAAGCGAGATGTGGCATGTCTATTTGTCTGTATTGTTCTTTTTTCATCGTATTCCTGCATCTTTTACATATTCCAAAAATAACGGCAGCCGCACAACTTATTTGAGCACAACGAGATTTGGAGAATTCTGTTGGTCCTCGACATACATTCCGTGTGATTGACGTTATCCTCCCGGCACTACCCACCCCCTTCCCACACAGGGGGGGACCTCCTGTCACCTCTCACCTCTCACACCCACCCTCCCTCTCCCCCGCCCGTTATCTTCCTCTTCCCTTTCTCCTCCTACCGTGGCACCCGTGATGGAGCGCTGGTTCTCAAACGGTGTCACGAATGTGAGATTGCATCAGTTTCACCCGCCCAAGAGATTGGAATATAGTGCAGCCACCTCGAAGGGGGTCGGAGGTGCGGTTCTGAACGACACGGACAGATAATAGGAATAGCAAAGTAAATGAGATTTTGAGTGTGACTTTTCTAGCGGGTAGTTACACTGTGAGTATACTGCCAGTAACATCCTGCACAGCGGATGTTCCATGTACCTAAGGAATTTTTCTCAGTACTCGTATTTACTATAATAACCATGACAAATCCATTTTTTCGCTACAGAAATAAGACAAACCTTTTTAAAGGCGGGTCTCTTGTGAATATTTTTTCAAAACGTTACTCTAAAAACCATATACAAAAAAAATTGTTTTCATACACAAATGAGTTCTAGAATAATATTTTGATTTTACTACATATTTTTATATGTTGGGTTAAAATATCATTGTTTTATTTATTGTTTAACTAAAAAATAAAAAATAAAAAACAATATAAATTACAATGAATGTGTTTATCACAATGTGAACTTTAAAATGTTTTGAATATGAGGGCCGTAATGGTATTTGAAATAGCAGACAAAATAAAAGAATATATAACAGTTAAATAAATTATTATTATTACTGATACATAAGCGAAATTCTTATAATAATATTTTATAATCTCGCTCAGTACACATAATCTTAAAAACACGTCTGATTTATGATGTGACTGATGACGTATCGGGCTCATAGATAGATAAAGAAATGAAACAAACTCTTTCCCCTTTCCCTCTTCACCAGCGAGGGGAATGTTTTCCATCGGTGACGGAAAGCAAAAATATCGTGAATGCACACATAAATATCTATGGTAACGCCCTTTTGTTTCATTTTTTGTGTAAATGTTTTCTAAAAACATTCGCAGGAGACGCTCCGTAAGTCACGGAAAATTTGCTTATCTTAACAATAAACCCGAAAATCTGTTTGTGCGATATCTAAAGCAGCAAAAACATTCGATCTGTTAGTCTTTTCTTTCTGTGTTTTAAGTCGATGCAACTATTTTCTGTTCGCTACGTTATTTTTAAAGTAAGGGGGACATCATGTTTATTATATATACCATCTTTTGGGAACCTCACCTGATCTAACAAATATTTATAATTTACTAGCTGATGTGTACCCGGCTTTGCTCGGGTGCCATAATTGATTTGACAGCGAAAGTAACTATCTCCAAATAATGAATCATTCATTTGAATATTTTATTTCATTCCAAACGTTTATTTTTTCAAAATATATCTAAATCATAAAGTTCTTAAGTAGGTACCTACTCGTGTTTTCCATTTTGAATTATATCTATGGGTTAATCTAAATAAAACATGACGGGTTCAATGTTTTTCGTACTAATTTTAAAACGTTATAGCAACAGTTTTACTTATTGGATTTCATTCAAACTACTTTCTAAACCTTCCCGGCACTAATAAAAACAAACTGTGCTATTTTCAGCGAAACTGGTCCAGTGATTTTCGAGAACATCGAGGACAAACAAACGGACTTACATTTATTTTTATATATATACTCGTAGATATAATATCATTTTTTATCGTCATAGATAATGTTATCAAATTTCAAATGAAATATGAAACCGAAAATAAAAAGGTAACGATCGTATCTGGGACTCGAATCCTAGATCTCTCGGTCTATCCATGACTAGCTATCTATCTAACTGAGCTAATGCCACCTTATTGCTTTCCCTCATTTTAATCGATATCTTCCTTCAATTTAAGAACTGTTAATATCATCTTCAATTAATTCCCCTTTTTTGGCTGCTATTTTTATATATGTATACTGCAAGATTCTACCCGAATTTATTTGGAATCTAGATAGTATCTTGGATATACCTATAAAATTTTTATTTATATGGGACATCTGCTGACTTTTTCTACATCTCTAGGATTATTTTTTTTATTTATTAGAATAATTATTATTTTGACACTTTTATTATTATTATTGTTTTATTATTGTATTTTTTTTTATATATATCAGTTATAAAAACCTCATTTTATCATGGACCTCTGCATTTTATACTTATTTGGAAATAATTTCCTGAACCTTTGAACTCAAAACCAAGTACCAATACCCATGGAATACCGAAGTACCAAAGGCCCGTAGTGAATTTTCAATTTTGGATTTCCCAAAGAAAGGTTTATAGTGTTTTTATGTTGACAACCTTGGCTCTGAAGGCTCTAGATCTGAGGTCGGGGCCATTTCGAGGCGGTGCTCGGGCTGTTTCGCCCTCGGTGCTATTTTGGAGTGCGAACTTGGAAGGCAACCATATTTGAAGTGCTATGACGTCACACGGGGTAGGTTTCCGATTGAAAATATAAGGGCGCAACGTCAACACGACCCGAGGAAGAATAACAAGGACCCTTTGCCGGTTCAATAACAAACCCGCGTTTGCTTTTATCTGCGCTTGTTGTAAGCCTTATGTTGTTATGTTAGCCAAAAATATATTAATGATTTTTTTTAACTCTACGTTAAATTATTACTAATTTAAAATTTTGTGAATATGTTTCGATTTTACTTCATCGTGCGAAATATAAAATTAAAACAAAAGCCTTTTCATTCCACCCCTCGCTTTAATATTCTACTTTCAACTATACCTACATAAAACAAAGTAAGATATTTGTGCGCTCACGAAACTGCTTGCAATTGACATTTTATTTATGATTTTAATTCATTTCGAACTATTTCGAACGTTAAATTCTACATAAAATTACCAAATAATTTTCGTTTTCGGAAGCTGCTAAATCCATTTGTCACTTACGAATTTTTTGCACTAGGGTGCCAATATTGAATAATAATTAACAGTTTTTTGTCAATGATTTTCTAGAATCTGGGGACGCATGCTAAATTCCCAAAAATCTCGTATATAAAATTGACGTTTCGAAAAAAAAGGTACGGCCATAACACGACAATACAAATAATCTCTTTCTTTTTACTCCAGTCTCAACACTCCTGCACAAAAACGTTACTAGGTAATACACCCGTATTTATGCAAAACGGGATTCTTAACCTGGACATGAACTATGGCAGTAAATCAGCCAGTTAAGCAATCCTGAACATTAAATAATTATTATGAAATTGCCAATTTCTTCCTAGAGGATTCTTAGTCCCAGAGAGCCGCCGTCTGGCGCCATTTGTTACTGGAAAAATATTACTATGGAATAAATTTTTACAGAGGTAATTTAACGAGCTGCCACGGATAAGAAGTTCCACCTGGCAGAGAATTTTTAGTTGTAGTTTTGAAGGTTTCACTATATATTTCTTTACTTAATCTGATTTGTATGACGGTGGAATTAAAGTGTGTTAACAATAATGAAGCCATATGTGAAATGAGAGAAAAATATTTAAAGCCGATATTCATAAAGTGAAAAAAATTAATAACGGGAAGCATTCAGACGCAAACTAGTTCCATCACATTATTACAAGAAGTGAAAATCGACTTTTTTCAGATAAGACAGACGATATTAGGATTTGGTAATGGACAAACAGCATTTGAAGAATCTCGTATCAGTGTGAGGTCGGTCCGGATCCAAATAAATAAGTGGATCAAAGTTTTTTTAATGAAATTATTACATTATTTGTATTTTCGCTACGGATTTACAGTTATAAAACAGAGATATTCGGTATAAAATCATAAATCCGTTGAACGCGATATTTTATCCGAAAATCATCGTTTTATTTCCCGATATTGTACAAGTAATCAAAATTTCACAGATTGGTTATCGATCGTTTATTTGGTATATGTTATAATGCTTCGGGCTAGTTTCCAGAAGGTACACGGTAAGGAAGGTAAGAAAAGTAAAACGGCGACTACGAAGAGTAATGCGTACCGTGTAATTAATCTTCCTTCGGAAAACAACAAACTCCCTGGTAGGAAAATTGCGATGCATGTTTTTCTTTGTGATACTACACAAACATCCTACAGGACAAGGTTGGTGGGACTATGGTTCCCCAATTACGCACTTATGTAGGGTTTTAAGACAAAGAAGGAAATTAGAACTGATAAAGATAGTGGCAGAATTGAAACTTTGGGAAGTGCTTGCCTTTTATGGTATGGCTATTTTAATTTAAGTTTCATATCTGAATTGTGGCATCTCACTAGAGCATGCCGAAGGTTTCCTTCCTCCACTCTAGAGCGAAGTGCAAATATAACATGTATTTATCTATTTTGCAATTCTCAATCTAAAAAAAAAAACATCATACATTGATCCCATTTCATTTGGAATTCGTTGGATTTGAACTCCCAACCTTTATGCCGCGGGCCAAAGTTCTTACTTCTTATCTACGGTATTTATAATACTACGTTCACGTCCGATTTTATTATGATAATTAATTTTTCTACACGATTTCAAAGTAGGACCTTATATAGAATACTTTACTTTTCTACCTTTGCACACTAAGATAATGTATTAAAAATCAATGGAATTAGTTTATATTTTTCATGTTTGTCAGAATGCAAGGGGAATATCGCAGAAAGTTCGCTCTATAGCAATTGCGCCATAAAATTGCATAATGCAAACTGAAATGCTCTTGGAAAATTATCCCCAGATTGAAAATAATGGTTCCATTTGGAAGTCAAACGGGCGCATATTGGCGGAAATGTGAAATAATGTTGTCAGAATCAGAAAGCGTTAATTGCATCTGCTCACTTTGCATGAATACATTCAAAATTACAGTCAGGAAATCGTTTTATGTATGTACCTAATGGTCAACTTTTTAAAGCGCCGTTGAGTGATAAAATCACCTCGCCTTTATTTCTCTTTTGTATTCTCATTAAGGTATTATCACCCCTGTAATTTTTTTTTTTTCTGACAGCTGTTTTGATTTTTATACCATTGATTTCTAAATGCTAATGCTTTTTTAATAGCACCATTATTGTGCAATCAGGGGCACTTGACAACTCTATAAAATATATACTTATCGATACCTTAGTTCAATAGGGAACTAACTCAAAATACCTCATTTTGAATAAACTGGATTTTAAATCTATTGAACTAAGAATTTGATGATGTCATTTTAATTCCATAAAGAATTATCTGATTTTACTACATAACTAGGACGAATTTGACTTATTTTTTTATTGAAATATGAGAAGGGAGAGTTTCTTTACCATTTTGCATCATTAACTCAAAACCCAGAAATTTTGAGTTATTTCCCTATTGAACTAAGGTATCGATATGCTAGTTGAAGTACCCAGCGTTCTTAATAATTTGGAGTAAATTTTTATAATCCATAACCATACCCCTAATCATACCCAGTAATTTTCATCTTATTTTGAACGTCAAGTGTGCAAAATTTCATCAGGAAGTACCAAAATTTTGGCTATGAGGGTGGGAAAGGGGATGGGGGTGTTTTTTTTTCTAATATAGACAGTGATCTTCCTCTTGTTTTGTAGGTCAAATGTGCAAAATTTCATCAAGCTAGGAATAAAACTGTCGATTTGTATACAATACAAACACACACGGCTCGGGAAATTCTTCTTTATATAATTTTTTTTTTTCATCTATAAATTTAATCGAGGATTGTCAGAAGCTGCAGGATGATTTGCTTCGTTTGAATGTCTATTGTAATGCCCACTTTTCGGAAATTAATATCTCTAAATGCTTCGTCGTGCGCTTTACCAGAAATAAAAAACGTATTTACTCATGATTACTCAATTCATTGTCAACCGTTATCTACCAAATCAGAAAGTAAGGACCTTGGGGTCATACTGGAAAATAAAATGAATTTCAATAAACATATCAACCATATAGTAACTAAAGCATCATCTATGCTTGGTTACGTCATCCGTACCTGTAAACAGTTCAACGATCTTACCACTTTCAAAACATTGTACTTCTCATATGTTCGCAGTATTTTGGAATATGCATCTCAGGTATGGAACCCAGGCTATGCAGTACATAAAAACAGAATTGAAATCGTCAAAAATAGATTTTTCAGTTACTTAAACTTCCGCTCTTTTAGATCTCATGTTAGCAATGAAGACTCCGCACAGTTTTTTTTTTTAATTTACAGGCATTAACTTGCCGAAGAAATATAGCGGATTCCGTAATATAATTTAAAATCGCACGCAACTTAGTTGATAGCTCTGATCTTCTCAAACGCTTATTATTTCATATCCCAAATCGCAACCGCAGACAACCACATACTTTTTATATTCCTCATTGTAAAACCAATTCCAAACAAAACTCTTTTATCTACAGATCTACATACTGCTTTAATTTAAATTATTACCACATTGACATTTTTAACTCAACTATACGTGAAATTAAATTATAATCCATAACACGACCGCTCTCAAACTAGATAACTTAAACCACCTTTCCATCTACTCTTGTCCTTTTTACCTTTATCCCACTCCTATGTTCCCCTCCACCTTCCCCTTCCCGATGAATAGGACTCTCGGCTAGCTGTTGGAAGGATCGGTTTCAAAACTCACAACAAGTTTTAGGCCAGGTTGTTTAATATCTTAGTCGTGGTTTAACCAAATGTATATTGAGCCAAAACTTCATACTACTTCATACGTTCAAACAATTAAAACTATTATTTCGGACTGTTTGAAATGTTTAACCTATAATTAGTTCTAAATGCTAAACCGGGGCTAATTTAAACAAACCGACCTTAGTGAAACCGTTCTCAGATAGTTAGGTACTAAAAATATTCTTGTTTACAATTTTGGATGTATTTTACAAAAAATAAATAATAATCATTTAATATTAGAGATATTACCAAATCTCAAATGAAATCCGAAACAGAAAAAGACACATAAAATAGAAAGGTCACTACCGCATCTGTCTTACCGGGACCAATACTCTAACCACTGATCTAATAAGACTTTATTAATTTTCGTCATTTTTAACGATACCTATCATACTTCAGTTTTAAGAATTACTAATATCATCTTCAGTTAATTCCCATATGTTTGGCTGCTATTTTTTTATGTGATTACAAGGTTCTACCCGTATATATCTGCAATCTCGATATAGTCTCGGATATACCTATTCGATTTTTATTTATATGGGACATCTATTGACTTTTTCTGTAAGTCTAGAATGTAAATTAAATTTTTTGGAATAACGTATTGTAGCTTATAAACCTCATCATAATATTTAATCGTGGGTTCGATTCCCTGATGCGATCGTAACCTTTTTTTTATTTTCTGTGTATTTTGTTGTTTCGTATTTCATTTGAGATTTGTTAATATTATCTTCGTAGAGTTTTAGCTTCAATAAGTTATTCCAATAATTTGAATTTTTTTTTCTTATATCATTATTTACACTCGATCCCTTAACATTATAGTCCGAAATAAAGATATCACAGTATTCCTTTTGGTACATATATTCCTCTGCGTTATAAACCGAAGTATTTCGTATTTATTTTTGATAACACATTCTTATTATCCTTTGATACCCATATTTTATTTTGGAGAAGGTAAGTTAACAAATTTGCTTGGAAAAATTAACTATTGAACTCTTTTCAATTCCTGCTTACAGAGATTTAAACATTAAGGGGCACTGGCGAGAGTGATCGAATGAGACCGATTGACATGATATTTCATCCCCCAATTGATTCTTCACAAATTTCTGGACGGAACGTTTGGCCTTCGATGGATTACTGGCCGACACTGCGACATCTGTCCGCTTTAAGTCATCACTAAGCTGAACAAATTTGCTTTGCTCACAACTGATCATTTGTAAATGTTTGCCCCGTGCCGCTGCTGGCGACTGGCTACCAGCGACCAGAAACCGGCGACCGGCGATTACAGATGATCGATATTCCTGTCTCGGTGAATTTAGTGTCACTGTAATAGTCAATGTTATTTTCATGTGGAACCGGTTATTTTTGAAACCGGTTCCATGCGGAATTTTTATCAAAAATTAAAAATGTGGGAAAAATTGTAAAAACACGACAATTTTTTTTTAGGAACTGGTCTCATCCAGACAGTCGTTGTTACCACCCCCCCTCCGTCAACACTATCCTATGAAACAAAAATATTCAGAAGAACCGGTGCCCTTTTGTCAAAATTTCCTAAATCAAATCCGAACGTCTCAGCACACCGATCAACCATCAACCATCCCACCATCGGGAATTGGAGGAACGATTCAGGTACTTGTTAAGGATTGGGAAGTATCCTTATCTTTAAATTTTCGATTCTCTCAGATAACAGCTGGAATCATTAGCTACTTAGCGATATTATCCTTGCGTGAAGTACACCTTCATACCCGTCATTTAATACCATAAATGAAAATAATATCAAACAGCGCCCCTGAGGTGATTTTTCACAAAAACGGCGCTATGCAAATCATCCAATTATTATTATTAAGGAATTTATCATTCGCTGAATGACAGGTCTTTATGTGTCTTTGGCGGAAGGATTTTAGCTGTTAACCGAGAGTATCGTAATCATAGTTAAGCAAAAAGTCTTTTGCTTTAAGGATAAGGATATTTAAGAAGAAGGATATTTATATTAAGGATAAAAACAACCGACATCGCCCTTAAACTCCTTTGGTTCCAAAAGTAACTAGATAAAGAATCGGTTCCACATCTGGAACCGCAGTGACAGCACATTTCAGGTATCAACCATCTCTACGGACGTCCAGTCGACCGCGGAGCGCATTAGAGCGGGCAGATTGGATTTTGAACGGAGTCAAAGTTTACTTCGGACAAAGCGAATATCAAATAAGGCTTCATCGTGGTAAAATTATTGCCATTCAATCACGCCATCAAAAGATCAACAGTGACGATAGCTTTAATAATGCTTTATTTTCACCGTAAATGCTATTTTTTAAGTGATTCCACCATCGATGTATGAACTTGGTCGTTGAGTTCCGCACAAGAGGTTCAACTGCACGGCGCCGGTAGATCTATTCGGGCATCAAATCTCTACTCATTCCAGTGTAATTTCTTATTTTCACACATAAATTCCTCTTTTTGGCGTGATACTGCACGTGAGCTGTTTTTTTTTTTTGTTTTTTTTTTATTCCAGAGAGAAATAAAATTATGTCTTCACTTGTTTAACTAGAATAGTTATCTAATCATTAAAAATATTGAACGCTTTAATTATTTTGTTCATTTCACTTCAGAAGGAACAACTTCTTTTTAAATATACCTAGGCTTCTTTCTTTTTTAATGTCGTCTATAAGGAAATTATGTAAATTGCTCCCCTCGTAGCTAATGGATTGCTTGCGAAAGCGTATATATATGTTATCACGTTGTCGTGTAAAGCTATAACAATATGACTCAGTCGAACGATGGCATCCCCATTTGGGGAATGTTGTGGGACGATGTTAATATTTATTTATTTTATAATGTTTTACAAAAGTTGAAAATATGAGAAGGAGAAGAGAGGATGAAGGTTGGGTTAGGTTAGGTTAGGTTAGTGCGCGAGTCTCTTGAGATTTCACTTAACATAACTAAAGCTATTTTAAGTGTTGTTTTGATTCTGAATTGTGGTCTCTCACCGGGGCGATACTGAGACTATCTTTTACTCCTTTGCATAAAGATGCAACTCGGAAACGAAGTTATTCATGTATTTTCTATTCCATTACCAACAAGAGGGTACTTTCACTTTTTTTTTTTAATTTTTGTTATCGAAAAAAATGCCAAAGGCGTCATTTTTTGTTATATTTTTATGTTGAATAAATTTTCTATAACGATTTAAAATGTGCCATTTTTGATTTGTCGCCAAAACGACATGTTCGTTTTAGTTCGTAAATATGGCGTTGTTGACGTCACGCCGGCCAACGTCGGCGACAGCCGTCTTAAGCTACGTTTTCCTCGGTGCGATTCTCGCGATGAAACGTTGAACGATAATCGTTGGTTATCATTTTGCTCGGCTTGTTGATTTTTTAGTCGCGTGTTTCATTTGCAGTGACTAAAGGAAAGTTGTGAACGGAATGATGGGTCACGGTCAAAAATATAAGTGGAGTAGAGTGTAAAAAAGTGTCTTTTATTTGACCAGTTTAAAGTTGAGTAGTCGTAAAAGATTATTACTTAAGTGCCTTTTGATTGAGAAGACGGAAGACGACGAAATACTTCTTCATATGATGAAAAGAGCCAAAAAACACCGTCTGTTTGAGTTGAAAAATGAAGAGGACTAGATGAAAAATTGACCACTACCCATCTCCGCCATTTTTTCAATCATTCGCGTCAGAAAACGAAGGAAACATCATGCCCGTGGCTCACAACAAATAACGTTAGTGACTGACGATTATATTCACCCTTCTGTACGACTATTCAAGACGATCGTCGTTACGACTCTAGCGGCAGTCGCTCGGAGGAAAACATCTCCATAGGAAATGCAAAGAAATAGTACTCAACGATTATCGTTGTACATTCACCGAGAAAAACAAGCTTAACCAGCCAGTAGCGTTTTCTACATCATGATGAAGTTGTAGCCACTTTGAACCGTTTTGGTATGTGCTATTTTAGATCGATTTTAAAATCAATAATTATTTATGATTTTTAGTCAATAAAATGTCATTGTTTTTAGTTCGATAATCAGAGTCAGAAATATAAACTTCTACACATTTATAACGGAATTACTCTTTACTCACAAACAAAAGTTTATTTCACAACTGGTTCCGGAAATATTTTATTGCAAACAAAGGGTATCCGGAAACCTGCTGGATGATAGAACTGTTTGTTTGTTGCCAAGAATCGATAAATTCCAGGATTTAGCTTTAGAATTCCGTAGATGATCGTCTGTGTTCTAAAATTCTAGTTTTTCTCTGTTCGATCTCATCGAACGAACTCTACGTCGTTTCATACGGGAATACGAGTATGAGCATATATCGTTGGTTTACAATTTTCAGCATTTTCTGCATTTTCTTCCAGCCACACAAAGGGTAGTGCGCAATAACAGGAATTATTCGCAAACGGGAAATAAAGCCAAAGTGCTGGCCGAACCCATTCCCGGTTAACTTTTATCAGATTAAACTTTATATTGCTTTTTATTGTGCTAATTTTCTGTTCAATATTATTTATTGGGTGGAATTTTTTAATAGCTTCACTTTCGTCTGGAAGTTTGTTTAAGCGGGATTAAATACAAATATGTTCAGCTTAAAGTTTTTACATTTTTGGCCTAATTACGTTTTTATTGATAACGCCATTAATTACAATGTTTAAACTGCCCGGAACTAGTAGAACTATAACACCCCCATTGGTACATGTTGTACCCACACTAATAACTAGAGTTAATTTTTTTTGTGTTTAATTCGTAAAAATACTTTTTTTTTTTTAATTTAATGTAAATCAAATTTAATAATGTTATTATTAAGTTCAGCGAGTATTTTCAGTTTATATTATTGTGAATAAAAAATAATTAGTAATAAAAACTAAAAATACTTGCAGAACTTAATAATAACATTATCAAATTTGATTTACATTATTTTAAAATAACTAGAAACCTGAAAATTTCGCTTTTGCGATAACGCGAAATTTCCAATTTTCGGTAAAATTACACGAATAGTCTTATTTTTCAGGCGATATTCTGATATTTTAAAATACAAAAGTAATGCTATACGTTCTATATATTTATTTGTCTATGGTTTGGATAAGCTTGAGTAGCCATAATTTTTTTCTTGCGTGTTGAAAAACATTAGAATTTTTTGAGGATATTTAACATTTAAAAATATTTTGTGAAACACACGTAGAATGGTCAGAAAAAGAATATATTTGATTTTGATAAATGCCAAGCCTATGTAATTTTTTTAAAACATATAACTCGTATTTTTCTCTTAAAAACGTAATGTTTATCGTATTGCATTCGAATTAACAAATTATTCCACTCCACCTTAAGAGGAACGGTTGCGCTGCCTGTTTCACACATAACTTCATTTTGGATTTAAGGCCAAAATACCCATCCAAACTAAATGATTTTTTTTAAATTAAATGTTTGTTAAATATCTAGTACGGATGAGAAGTATTTTATTTATTTCTGTTTTAAATTATGATGTTATAGGCCATGAAAAAAATCATATTTCATAATTTTAGAGGCAATTTAAAAAATTATTTGCGGGTTTGCTGTATTTTTTTTTTAATTATCACATTTGATACGTAAATATGATAATTAAAAAAAAAACATTAAAAAAAACGTTTTTTCGGGTCGATATTTTAAATTACGTACGGCAAATTTGTGTTCCAACCTTAGAGTAACAATTACTCTAAGGTTCCCACATAAATTAGTTGTTTTTAATTTAATTTAAAGTCCACCATAATGATAATTTAAAAAAAAAAAAAAAATTTAATTTTATATTTCATTAATTTTCAAATCAGACGGGTAAAACTTTTTTTAATCACCGTTAGCCTCCAAATAATTGTTAAAATGCCTCTAAAATCGCGAATAATCAATTCCTTTAATGGCCTATATTGCATAATGTAAAACAAAAATACATAAATTACTTCTAATCCGTACTAGATATTTAGTATAATTTTTGATTAAAAAAATCATCAGGTTCAGGCGAGTATTTTGGCCTCAAATCCAAAATTAAGTTTTGTATGAAACAGGCCGCCCAGCCGTTCCTCTTAAACTATCCAATTATAGTATATATTTTCAGATCACGCCAAAAAAGTTAAGTTTTCCTCAAAATTCTCGTTTTTTTTAGTGAAAATGATCAAAACTGCACAATGCATCCGGCATAGAAAATCGAATGAAATTTTGTTTTCACTGTCCCGTAAACATCGCAAAATACAAATAGTATAGGTTATTATAGTGATCCCAATGACCCTACTGTATTAATAAATATGTTTTTTTCCCTTTCTAATTTCTACAAAAATTACTTTAATAGTAAGTGTAATATTTATTTTCAAGGTTTTAAAGTTTTTATTTTCATTGTAAATTTACCTACCTACTACCATTGTTTCGATCTAATAATCTAATTAGTAGTAACGATTTGTTATATTTAAAATTTTTGTATTAAAAATCCAATGTTACGGATGTAAAAAAAATACATATTTTCCTTCTGCCTGTTTTGTGACTAACCCAAGTAAGTCAGCCACTAATAAATAGCATCGACCGTTAATACTCATTGCCGAACGATTGTCTTGAAACCAATGTAGGTAAGTACCTCACGATTTGTCTGATCCAATTTAATAATACTGTTAGTCTTTATAAGTATTCCGAAACATCGACACGGAGGTAGTCTCTCCGGCGAAAGGCATACTTCGAATCAGAGATTTAATCATTAATTATCATTTCTCACTGATCCGCGACACTTTAGCAACATTTTTTTCTCCGGGAGAGTTTGTTGATGCATTAGAGGTACTATTGGTTAGTTGCTCTTGTGAAATCATAGTGATATTATTTGAGAGCTATGCTTATAAGGTATTATTTTGTTTAATTTCGAGGGCATTGAGTCGTAATGCTGTTATTCCTCCTTCTTGGCCCAAAATTTTCGGACAGCTTTGCAGTGTCCATCATTAGAACAAATGTGTAAAGTGTTAAAAAATGTACGTTCAATGGTACAGTGTCATAGAAGCTAATTTTCGTTAATATGTCAATTGTTCCTGTTGTTAATTAAGTGCTTGTATTATTGTGTTCTACAGCGTGATGAACTTTATTCTAATTCTCTAATATCAAATGGTTCAGGCTCATACAATGAATTTTCAAGGGGTGATTATTAATAATAATTTTTTTAAATCGTGATAGTTTTCCATACATGGTCATCTATGTGTTTTTTTCCGTAAAATTGCAGTTCGAGTCTAGCCTTACTTTTTTCTTACTAAGGTGAGGTGCATCAATGGCATTGGCTCCTGTTGGCAAAACATCTGCAAAGTGGATGATTACGTTTACGAACTTTTTAGCCGGACGCAAATCATCATTTGCATCATTTTAACGAATACCTTAAGTTTCGCGATTGAGCGTGAAACGCAGATATCTATTTATCTGGAATAAATAACAATGTAACCCATGCTATAATGAGGTTTCTCAATCTTCGGCCCCTTGGTTTCTTAAAATCTATTTTTATTAGGTGTAATTTAAAAATATATTAATTAGGTTAGGTTAGGTTTTCGGGCCAGTTTTTTTTTAATGTACTCTTAATGACTGCATATCACTTTATAGGTATGTTGAATTATCAGGTCACCCATTCTCCATTGTCAAGATATCCGTTCTGTTGCCATTACTTCGCCTTGAAATGTTATAATCTTCGGGCCCTTGGTATAATGCAGTCGATATACTTTATTCTCTTCTTCCAGATAACACGTTCACGGTCCGCGTAGAGAAGGACCGCCGCGGACTGGGGCTGAGCGTGGCGGGCGGAGCGGACAGTGGTGGTGGAGGAGGCACCGCTGGGCTGGTGCGGATCCGGCGACTCTATCCCTCGCAGCCGGCCTGGTCCACGGGCCGCCTGCGTCCCGGAGACCTACTTCTAGCTGCCAATGGGGTATCGCTTGCCGGCCTCACCACTTATGTAAGTATTGTGTTTCTTTCTTCGTACTTATATATTTCTATAAAAGCTAGTAATTTGGCAGTAATCAGAATATCTTTTTTTAAATGCGTGGCTTTGCCACCGAGAGATCCGACGTAACATATATTTCTGTTTGCTTGTGAGAAAGATTGAGAGTTTTTTTATATGATTACCGCACAAGTCACCAACTGAAACCGTCTGGAACCAGTGGGACTATGGCATCCCCATGTGATGTTATGTTGTGAGGCTGAAGGTAGTGGAGGGAAATGGGGATGAGGAAGGTGGAGAAGTACCTGGCTATTCAGATCTGGTCACTAAACACAGCTAAAGCCATTTCAAGCAACGTTTCGATTCTGATTGATGGTCTTTCTCCAAGGCGATACTAACGGCCATTCTTCCCAACCCTACTGAGCATCTTTTGAGCCGAAATTTTGCCTCAACACTGTTCAAATACACAAATACGCCTTTCCCAACGAAATGCTCGATTAAAATTTACAATCAATTTAGGGTTTTTTTTTGTGGATTAAGTTCCTCTCAACAAATGACTAGTTATAAAAAGTGTCAACAGGGTGAGCAGATGGAACCGAAATGTCAAATGTCATTATTTGTTTGCGATTTATTTTATCCGAATCAAATATTGAATGACAAAGATTTATTTCCGTGTTCGTTTGTCAAAATATGTTTTTTGTATGTTTTAAATAAAACTGAAGAGAACTTAACTTATTTTACTTATTATAAGCTACGTTTTGTCTTGTTTTTTCATGGACGAGAAACGTCAAATGCCAAATGTACGAAACTAACAAGGTGCTTCGCGGCATTAGCAAAAGTCAAGCCAACACTTTATTTTCAACATATTTTTAACGCACGTATAAAATGTAGGTTTATGTAATAATTTTTAAACAAATGATATGTATTCATAATAAGTACAATATTAACTAATCTATCTTAATTTTACATTGAAAGTTTTTACTTTGATGTCACTTCAGTGTTTTAAAAGTGGGCGGGTACTATTTTATTGTCTATAAAAGTAGACATAGACAATTTAGGAAGATCAACGATAAAAAAAATGCTTGGAAACGGGTAAACAAAATGCTCAACAAAACACTTAGCTGACCAGTGCCTCAAATTGATCATTCGAAGAGTTGGGAAGAACGGCCGTTCGAGTATCTCGAGTATCTACCACTAGTAGTGTGCATATTATGTTTTTAAGGTTGCAAGATTCCTTTTTTGATGTATTTATCTAATGCGATTCAAGAAGTTTCCTGTATTTTATCACTGATCTGCCCTTTCCTGCTCCAGATTCTAAGGGAGTTAATTATCTAATCCATATTAGTCAACTATTAATATTTAGCCTCAATAAAGCAACAACGACATTGCATCTACTACTGGTAAAGTTTATGTTAATGCTGAGAAAGTTATTCTCTGTTTTTTTTATGTTTATCGTTCTGTCAGGATAATTTTCAATATGTATAGATAAGCACTGCTTTCTCTTCTTAGCAAACCTTCTGGTCAATCTTTAAAAAATTGCTTCTCATCCACTGATTAGTCGTTCTTTTTTGCAAGCAGATACCATTGCATGACTTCTTTAATAATTATTTTTTGATGACTATTTTTATCGCAATGTTGTTCTTGGTGAGATTTCTTTATTAGTAGTATTTTTTTTTAAATATTAACTGACTATTGTCCAATTATACAAAACGTATAACACAAATGAGAAAAATAAGTGTTACAGAAAAATAACAGTACTTACATACTATATGAATGAAGCGCAATGACAAAAATATGCATTAGAGAGAATACTCAAGTCAAAGTCTGAACAAGGTTCTGGCAGAGTCCATAATGTTTGCTTTTTTTTATTTATGCCCGTATTGGGCTTTACACGTGAAACTTTATTTTATCACTATAGTCACGTATGTCATATAGTAATGCAGCAATGTAAATATAAATTCAAATAAAAATATGTATATAAACAATATCATGGCAAAAGTATAAATAATCGGAAAGAAAGAAGAAGCTATTATTTACTGGAGATATTTTAATTATAAATTTAATGATCACCATTAAATTCACAGCATGTTTTTTTTATAATACCTGCATACCCTAAAATTTTATTTTAGTCAGACATAAAATGATAAAATTCTTCGACATTTATTTTCGTGGGTACTAAAAAAAATCATTTAGACTGACACCAACAAGGCCCTGGCTTGAGTTAATAAGTCTCGACATTCTGGACAGCGGAGAATGATATCCATAATTAGTGAAGTGTTGATTGGGGAAAGCAATTAATTGATTCTGAGTCTACGGCAACGAATGTTGAACTGGATGATAATTTTGTAATATCAAAGACAAACCGCTAATAGCTCTGTTGTAACTTCTCCCTCTTTCCGATAAACGATGCACGTTGAAAGAGAGGTTAAAATGGAGCTCACAGCGGCAGGACCATACTCGTTATTGTTTTATTTTATTTTTTAATCATTAACTCCTTTCGGCCTTTGCAAAGTATAGCATAAAGTATAAGACATAGACTATAATGTGAACAATATGTATGCAATAAAGAGTCCTTATAAGCATGTACAGTAACAGGGATAAATTTCAAGAATATCTGTAAATAACAAAGTAAGAATAAATGATTATTGAAGGTAGATAAAAATTAGGACTGATGAAAGAAAAAAACAAAGAAAAAATATTATTAAACTGAAATGAAGTTAATAATATTTCAAATTAAATGATTTATAATATTTCTATATATCATAAATAATAATAATAGTTGGATGATTTGTATAGCGCCGTTTTTGTGAAAAATCACCTCAAGGGCGCTGTACAAATATTTCTTAACTAATTATGCACAAACAGATACAGAAAAACATACTTACCTGGCAGGTCGCTTCAGATGAATACAGTTTTAGAAAAATTTATTTATAGAGATGATAGTTTACATGGTTATTTGTTTCTCCTTTTCTATTGATGTTACGTTTATTAGATGATTGGTGGCACAAGAAGAGGTTGTATTTATAGAATTATTGGTATTAATTTTTAGGACTGGAAAGTATTCATAAAATGAATTTTAGGACTCGAAAATATCTATAAAATTACCTTAAAAAGCGTAAGAAGCTTTTAATAAATATAAAAGTTTTTTTAAATTTTTTTTTACACTTTGGTTATTTACAGTGTTACGGGCTGTGGACGCATTTGCGCACCGATGCGTGAATTTTTAATTTTATTTTATTATTTTTTTTATTTTTTTTTATTTATTTAATGACTTTAGGTAAGTACTAACTGGCTAGCCTAGCTAAGCAATTTACAGGTGAATTTCTTCAATTTATGGATACGATTTTCTGAAAAGATGTGTTTTAAGTTTAGTTCTGAATTCTGTCGAGTCTTTGCTAATTCTTAAGTCGTGCGGCAGTTCATTCCAGGCTTTAGGTCCTGACACTCCGAAAGCACGATCACCGAACTTAGTATTAGGTGTGCGCTTTGGTTCCTTCAACCTGCCGATAGCTGATGACGCTGCTGACCTTAGGGTGGACTGCCGTGAGTTGGTATTTTCGGGAATACACAGTTCTGATAAGTAAGTCGGAGCCATTCCGTTAAGTGACTTAAATACCATCCAGCAGAGCTTGAACTGGATTCTTTCAGGACATTTGAGCCAGTGGAGATTTTTGAGATGCTCTGAAATGTGAGAATATTTAGATACGCCGGTGATAAGTCTTGCTCCAGCGTTGAATACTAATTGCAATTTGTTAATTTGGTATTTGGGGAGACTCGCATATGTTCCGTTGCAATAATCTAGACGTGACACAACGTACGAATTGACAAGCAGTTTAGTTGCCTCTGTTGGCAGGTTTCTCCGTACTGCCTTTATTTGCCTCAATTGAAATAACCCTGTACTTACAGTTCTGTTTACTTGACTTTTAAGGGAAAAGTCTGCATCCAGATTGACACCGAGTAATTTAACACATGTCTACGGAGTAATGTCACTTCCCGAAATATTTATTGGGGAGTTATCAATGATATGCTGACGTCTGCTTGTGGCGGTCCAGAGAAACTCAGTTTTTGACGGATTTAGCTTCAATCTATTTGA
The DNA here is from genome assembly GCA_022606495.2 of Halesus radiatus. Classification (NCBI taxonomy): domain Eukaryota; kingdom Metazoa; phylum Arthropoda; class Insecta; order Trichoptera; family Limnephilidae; genus Halesus; species Halesus radiatus. The sequence continues at coordinate 194,900 of JAHDVE020006084.1, read as the reverse complement.
GGTCATCCAGCGAGTTATTGCTTCTAGACACTCAGCTATGCGAGTTTTTAGTCTGTCTATTTCTTCTGGTAAGCAGTAGAAATAAACTTGCTGGTCGTCAGCATAGCAGTGGGATTGAAGACCAAACGATTCTATTATTTTAGCTACATCATTTGTGAAAATGATGAACAACAGAGGGCCCAGAACGGACCCCTGGGGTACTCCAGATGAAAGGGTTGCATATTTTGATTGGTTTTGCCCCATCTTCACTGCTTGTAAACGATTGGTTAAATACGATGTCAGCCAATTCTTAACGCCACCGTTTAAACCAAAGGATTCTTCTAAACGTGTGATAAGGATCGTGGTCAATCGTATCAAAAGCGGCACTCATGTCTAAGACTGAAAGAAGTGCCAGCTTACCCGACTCTATGGCCAGAGTTATATCCGACAAAACGCGTAGTAATCCAGTTTCCGTTGAGTGGAACCTTCTGTATGCAGATTGATATTTAGTTAACAATTTATTTGAATTTAAGTAACTTATTATCTGTAAAGCAGTAATTTTTTCTAAGATTTTAGATATAAATGGAAGATTTGAAACGGGTCGATAATTTGAAAGATCTTCAGCTCCAATTGCGGTTTTTTTAATAATGGAGTTACGACAGCTGCTTTTAGTGATTTTGGAAAATCACCAATGTTAGATGACTTATTAAAGAGTTGAACTAGGAAGGGAGCTAATTCGTTGCAACACTTCTTTAGTAACCATGTTGGTATAGGATCGAGTGCCCACTAAAATGTTCACATGTTCGGTGAAGCGAGTATTAACTTCCTCACTTCTTCGAGGGTTGTAGATTTGAAGGCAGATAAGGTTCCGCCATTATTTTTTGTAAAAGATGGCGGTGGGGCGGTATGCCCAGTTGTCGGCTCTTGGAGTTAGCATGCCGTTGCAAACGTGTTTTTACTATATTATTATTATTATTATTTTCTCTCCCAGGATTCAATAGGATTTGCGATGAAACGTTTCCCTGTTCTACTAATGACGAAGTCGTTATTTTTTCTATGGGTTGTTCAATTCTAAAACACACGTGTTTTTTCCTATTGCGCCCTGCTCGGCAACCACGAAATCTAATTTTACGGGTTGTGTTACCACGTTCAAGGTTATACAACGATATCTTTGCAGCTACTAAAGGGTCTAAAACAACACTTTCATCATTATTAAGTTTGAGTAATGTGCCCCGGTCGTATACGATATTTTTTACAACCATAGCGTAAAGAAAACACGTCGCAAATAAATCACTTTGCGCACTTCACTTCACTAGTCCATTGCACATGTGGCGACGGACCCTCGACCGCTGCGTTAGTTTTAAAACACCGTAGCAGATTTGAACTTCAAATATTTGGGTTTTTATTATAAACTTGATTTAAGCCCGAGACGGCAACATAAAAATTATATATTTTTTATAAATGTAACCTAAAAATTATTGCGGTTATTATAAGCTATTTTTACACCAGAAAAATTAAGAACTTCCCAAAAAAGCCGCCGGCAGTCACAGAGCGCCAGACGGAACATACATATATTTAATTACCGAATATATCATTACCATACATGTACCAGACGTAATGGCACACAAATGAACTGTAGGGGGCAGCTGATTCCGATCTGCGGAGAGGGCTGGGAGGGGAGAAAGCACAACTTACCGTTCCCGTTACGAGGAGGAACGATATTAACGACAAGACCTTATGTATGAGTTTTGTAATTTTGCGGGCCTTGTCCGTGTGACGATAACGAGGTCTGTGTCCAGTGAGAGGCAGTAGTCCGATGGGGGTCCAGGGTAAGCGGTGGTCAGAAGGAAAGAAGGCGAGTAGATCCGAAGTCAGAGTGGGCAGTCGAGAGAGAGGTCGTCTCGTCAAGCGGGCGGTTGAAGGCTAACTAACTCGAACTGGCTTTCGTAGGCTACTTAAAGTGGTCTACAATTCGCAGACCTACCGCACCCTGTGCAAGTTCGACAAGGCCCTCTCCCTCCCTCCACTCTCGCTCTAATGGTTTATTTTAAGTCATTCCAGAAGTGGCGAGGCACATCCCACCACTCAACAATACATTTACAAAAGCATCGAGAGTCGGAATCATTTGCAAACAGCGAAACAATATTTATTATGCAATCCGACTCCCTCACAAATTAGGCATAATATCAACCTATAAATAACAAATGTGAAGACTAAAATGGCGGCGTCAAAACTTTCTGGGAGAGGCGATCACGTCCGACACGATACATGTGTAATACTTTGTAGTAAGTAATACATTTTCAGAAGAAGATCCACAGATAAGTATATCAGAGTAAATAAATAATCACCAGTATATTAGCATAACTTGCTTTTGTTACCATTCCAGGAGGCCCTAGAAGTGCTCCGCACAACGCCGCCCATCGTGGAGCTGGTGGTGTGCCGGCCCGGACCCGAGCTGATGGGGCGCGTGAGCCCCGGCGGGCCCCCCGCCCCCCCGCTACGGCAGCCCCCGCCTGACCCGCTCAACCTGCACGCGCCCCGCCCCCGGGCCCCCGCACCTACACCACCGCCCTCCTCTCCCCCACCGGCCAACAACGTGTCTGATTATGAGGAACCGAATCCTATTTATGATGTCAAATATGGGGTGAGTAATCTAATCATTATTGAATCCAATTTTTTATTATTGTATAACGACATACAATGGAGCTCTCAGAGACAGTCCAGTGTCACCTGATCCACGTGACATACAGTAGTACCAAAATTATCTGTACCTTAATAATTTGTACACTAATTAGTTGTATCGGACAAATGATGTGTGAATGTTCTTGGATTTGAATTTTGAACAGTGTATCGGATGCCTACATCTTTATTCAGGTAGGTTAAAATGATGTAAATTTTTCCTAAAGAAAACATTTTATTTTTTAAACCGCTACCATTGCACCCTTGATGTAATTATTCACGAAAAACGGCACTTTACAAATTATCTAAAATTTTTTATTGCTGTCAATACGTAATTATTCTTTCAACGCCATTTCACTGTAAATTAAAAGTTTAAAAAGGCAAGCCAAAATTTTGTAAATAACTGCCTTTTAGGAAACATGTTATATCATTTTCAAATTGTTAAATCTTATTCAAGTATGTCTATTTTTTAACAAGCCATTCGACTTGAAAATATTTATTTCAATGGATTTCATCAATTTTAACTGTCTCTAATTTTAATTTCAATGTGTGTTCTAATATATAATATTGAAAATGTTATTAAATGTTTGGATGGTGTAACTCAATTTACTTTGTTAGGTTTCTCCCTCTGCTTTCTTCAATGGGATTATAAGATTTTCCGTGCTTTGTTACTTTATTAAATCTGTTTACTTTCCTCCTATGCATTCTTTAGGAAGACGGATCTGTGGTATAGTATATTCCTTCTTTTATCAAAACCTTTCTCTCCATTATTTTCTGTGTGCTCTGCTAACATTTCTAGCCGGCGAAATGTATTTTCTTTTTGTTCATTTATTTCAAATGATTTTATGTTGGAATTTCACTATTTTTCTTAGGCTTTTCCAGAATTTTTTTAGTGTGTAACAAGATAATCTCGCTTTCATAAATTTTCATCATTGTTTGTTATTTTTTTTTTTATCTCTTTTTACTCATCTTATTATTTTAATTTTTCTCTTTTCGATAATTTTTACCAAGTTTTAAGTAACTTTAAAAAAAATACCTACTTGTTTTTTTTAAATTTTTTTTTATTTATGTAAATACTACCATACCATATTACTACCATGCATATTCATACAAAAAAGTTATCCAAAATAAGTATTCTTCCTATCGGAGGTTGACTATATCCTTTTGGACACTTCTAAGTTATATATCTCCAAAGATTGGTATTCAATTTTTGGCATCATTATTAATAAATGAATTAAAAATCACTTCGTAATCACCATTTTTTTTAATATATACAAATCAACATGTTTCGAAAGCGAAGTTTTCCTCATCAGGATATAAAGAATACTAAAAAATAGTAATGTCAAGTATAGAGAAATGATGAAATGAAAAATGAAACATGTTGATATGTATATATTTAAAAAAGTGGGGATTGCAAAGTAATTTTTAATTCATTTATATAAAACAATTGTTCATAATTGGCAATCATATATATTAACCCATCTGCAAACCAATTTTTAAAATTTTAAATACTTATTATTAAATCTGACCCACAAGTGCTGTCATACGAGTACACCGCCAATTAAGGGTGGTATATGCCAGGTTGGTATCAATATATGTTTCTATTTAGGATAAAACACTAATCTCTATGATGATATATTTGCAGGAGTTCGACATTGTGATGACCAAGGTGAATGGCTCCCTCGGGTTCACCCTGCGCAAGGAGGACCACAGTGCGCTGGGCCACTATGTTCGGGCCCTGGTTCGAGAGCCCGCGCTTAGCGATGGGAGAATCCAACCCGGAGACAGAATCGTTGCAGTACGTTTCCATTTTATTTAAACATAACTCTCTTACTCTATGCATTACTATAATGAAGATGCAGAAGACATACACAAATGAGGTGTGTGAAAAATCTGAAGAAAGCGACTGGCATCAGAGGGGTGAGACCACAGAGTAAATGATTATGCAGAAGTGCCATAAAGGACAAGGGAAACATACCAAAATTAGCGTGGCGAGGGGTGAGGGTAGGCCTGTCCTTTTCTGTGATTTATGAATTAAGGAAATCCGACAATCTGCAGGCAACTCGCATTGCGCTGCAAATTACTAGTATTTACTCTTCGAAAGCGATGCTGCTAATGATCAACTCATTATTTTAAAAATTGTATGGAATTTATCACCTTCTCCTTTATTCCATAGCCGTATCAACATATATCTTAATTTAAGTAAAACATCAATAAGTCAAAGGGTTCTGCTTGTTTACAAAAACCGAATATTTTGTTAGAGTATTTAGTTTGACCCTTTTATAAATGTTTTATAATTTGCTTACCATAGTCAACAATGACGTGAAACAAACGTGGACGCCAGTGAATAACATTATATACCTAAAACTGTTTGTATATTATATTGAATAAGCTTAAAATAAGTAAAATAACGCTTACCTTTGGAATGTAATGCGCGCGAACCACTCAGGTGCCAAATTTAGGTTTGCCTCCAGTCGACGAAATGGTACGCAGATTTTGAATTAGGGCAGGTCTATTCATTCTGACATCAGTGGGTGAGAGCCACTAAGAATCGGTAGAACCAAAGGAAAGTTTGTTTTGTAAGAACTTAAAAAATTATTCTCTTCCTGAAGGAGTATTCTCCAAGTAGGCTTTTCCAGTTACACTGCTAAAATATATATTTTTTAACTTTCAAAGGGGGCAAAATATTCTTGCATTTTTTCTGAATTTATTAGGAAGTTGTAAACCCTAACGCCCTTATTTATAAATGCGGTGTAAATATTACACGGCGTGTAAGGTCAGAATAGTGAAAAACTTGACTTATTACCATGGCATTGGTATGGTTAAACCGGGCATAAGGCTGGCTTCATTATACCAACACTGAACGCGTCCTCCCGTTGAAAGGGTAGTTCATTGCTATCCACTTTGCTATTAACTATCCTAACTTTCTATACAGTATTTCTTTAATTTACTATTATATTTTCACATATTACATCACATCACTTCGTCGGTCATCCTAAATACCATCATTTTACTGTAAAAGCATTTTATAAATCTATTCGGTCTTCTTTGTGTCATATGAAGAGATGGGTTTGCAGCCACGATATGTTAAAACTTGTTTATTTAATTTTGTGTACCTATTTATTCAACAATCATAATAAATCGTCTTTAATTATTCCAGGTAAACGATGTGTCCATGTCAACCCTGTCCCACGGGGAGGCCGTAACCTTCCTGAGGAGGTGTGGTCCGGTGGCGCGGCTCCGCCTGTACCGGGACCACTGTGGCACCCCCCCCTCTCCCTCCGCTTGCTCCCCCACCACCGACCAGTCCGACACCACCATGATCACTAGGCCTAAACCACCATTAAGGTCTGTATTATTATGTAAAAATCATATTCTTTGAAGAGAGCAAATAATACTCACATTCAATTTTTTTTTTTCTATTGGATTTATTAATTGTTTTATATAATATCATTTACTATTGGGATTTGCCCGTGATTTTGATTAAGGATTGTGGTGTCTTGTCTAATTTTTTGACAATTAATCGGATATGTCCAAAAGCTCTGTAGATCATGATGGAGTGGCATTGCCAGCTGAAAATAGTTGCATTGACCTAGAATTTTTCTAGACACCAAAGCTCACTGCTCGAGAGATTTTGCTGCTTGAGATAATAGATATCTGCTTTATATAAAGCTCACCGCTGTTCAGTTTTTCCTGCTTCAGAAAACAGGTGTAAAAGCACTCCAATGTTCGTAAAACAATCACAACATACATATGTATTATTATATATCCATAGGAGTTTGAGATTTTACAGCCGACGGAATGAAGGCTTTAAAAATCATTTTACTACCTTCTGAACCTATACTCACATGTTTATAAATTATGGTAACAAGTAATTAGACTAGACAAGAATTGCTTTGTAGTAAAATTTTGTATTTTAGATTCTCAAAATATATTTCCAGATCTTTATATTAAAAATAATCAGGGGTTAACGTATTAATGACACATCATTTGTTTAAAGGATATAGGATATTCAAGTTAAGTCCTTACAATGTGGAAAATGAATAATGTTTCCATCCGACATGAACAAGCACAAAAGACCTGTTGACAGGCCAAAGTAATATTCATTCCTATTTTGTTGTAGGATTAAGGGTCGGATAGAATTGCATTGTAGTATGTTTCCTTTGTTACCAATAGACTAGGGATATTGTTCATAAATAAGGTTCCAAACATTTATTACAATTCCAATAGGCAAGAAGCAGTAAATATGCTGTGTGATATTGCGGCAAGGAAACTTACGCCGGATGATGGAAACGGTTCCCGCTCACCCTGTGTCTCTCCGAGAAGATATAAGAAACTCACAAGGAATAGCACTGGGTATTCACAAAACAGCGGTAAGTTTTTACCATTTTATTAATTCATCAATCAATGTTTCCATGTGTCTGCTTTTTGTCTTTCAAGTTAGTCATTCTTTCTTTTTAGCATTTGAGAGTCCAGTACTTTTAGATATTACAAATAATAATTGAATCTTCTTTGTTTATATATATATATTTTCTCAGAAATCAGGTCTGTAAAAAATCAACACTAATTTCATGATTAAAATGTCATGCACTTGTAAGTACACCATTACATTACACTCTGAGCATTATTGATGTGTTTAAAATGGATGTTATTAACCAGCAAACCATAATATCATTCCATTCGCACATAAATAATCGCACTTCTCATTTATATGATAAACTTCTTGCATTAGCGGATGACAAGTTTGGCAGTCTTGCACAATAATAAGTTAACAATATTTTACACGCATTTTGTATATTTTTGAATGGACGAGTACAAAGGCAACAAATGCATGTCCAACTACACGAGCACTTTGTGTCCGTCCCTGGAGCGCAATCCGCAATACGAAAGCGAGTAATGGTACATTTTTACAGATGCCACCCACCCGTACCACGTTAATTGCCCGAGCACAACGGCTGAAAACTCAGACAATGAGCCGAGTCAGACGTTATCGTGCCAATCCACCGATACGGCCGACACCACATATTCAGTAGTCCCGAACAGGAGAGCACTTAGGCCCACTTGCTTTAACAACAGGCAGACATTTGACAATACCAAACCCGCCAGACCTGATTTCTTGGATTTGGGAGGCCCTCCAACGCCTGTTAATGATAGAAAATCGAGGCTGCATTTTTCAGGTAGAGAATAACGAAAGCAAGTTTAAATAATGACCTTGGTGCATGGTGCTTCGACTGCTGTGACTAAACTTCTTCATTCCTCTTCTTTCCTCATGTTTACGTCACCCGGCTTTTCATGCACGCTTGCACAAGATCGCCCTAATTATTTTACGCACTCACATTTTTATCTCATTATAGTTATTTTTATCATAACTTTCATCTCATACTGTTTAATATACTTTTTTCATTTTAACAATGCATCCCACTTTTCTTGCTTGTGCTATAGCTGAATGAATTTAATAGAAATAATGATGTATTTTGACGTATTGCACGATTACTATAATATGTGTACATAGTTATGTTAACCTGTTTTATAGCATGCTTTTCTTTTTATGCACCAACAACTTTTGATTATAACAAAACCGTCCATTAAAGGTACATGTTTGATCATTTAAAAAATAACTTATTCATGCGGATAAAAACACCGAGTTGCTTTTATTCATCAGGCAGAGTATTGGCTGTCTCTAATTTTGAAATGTTTTGCCATATTTCAGTAGCAGCACACGGGTATGAGTTGAATAATTTGGACAACGATCTTCTAGATGCCCCCAATGTTTACCAAGATATTACAATGAATGGAGGAACGGGTTATTTGTTGGTTCACCCGAATCATCAAATTAATTCGGAAATGTCGAATGAGCCTATTTCAATGCCAATTGATCTCAATCCCGCTCCTGTGGATGATGCCAGATTTAGTCACAAAAACCCGGCCTATCAGAGTGCCGTCGTTCATCCTTCTACCAACAACCACGTGAGCAATGGCCCGTCTGATTCCAATAAAGATGATGGTAAGTTCTTTCGTAATGTGTTTGTTTTAGATTACCCTTATCAACGCTGCTTTGTCATATTATATTTTCCATTTTGACAGCCCAACGTGTGGGTGTACCTTTAATGCAACAACTAAATTTAAAAGATCAGTGATGATTTCACAACTGTTTTGGTAAACCTTTCCTATTTTTTGTTCACAGGAATCAAAAAATGGAAATGTGTGATGCTCTCTCCAGAAAATGAACGCAAAGCCAAACTCGAACAAAGCCAAGAACCGGAGAAACCCAGAATAGTCCATTATGCTGATGAAAACAGAGAACCGGGAACCAGTGAACCTCGGGTAGGTTTACTTGCAGATTTTAGATTTTCTCCTCGGGTAGATTTATATCAAAGAGAATAATAAAATCTTTTATTTAACCCATTGGCCTCTGAATTTTTAGGTTTAATAAATTGACCCTCACCCCTGAATTAATTTTCTACAAAAAATTTGTCAATCTGTATTGGTCTACTAAATCTAACATAACATAATAATAAAAACTAAAAATACTTGCAGAACTTAATAATAACATTATTAAATTTGATTTTCATTAAATTAAAAAAAAAAAAATCAAATGGAGTTCTACGAATTAACACAAAAACAATTAATAATATAACATACCTACGTGTTTAATTATATATATCTATATATATATTTTTTATGTATTTTTTAAATTGTTGTGTAGTGGAGAATGCATATAACAAAAAAAAATTGTTTTTAATACGTGTAAATGGAAATAAAACAATTTCCAATTACCTAGTTTTTTTTTCCTCAGACATTATTTAAAAAGTAACAAAAAAATTGAACAATCGTCAATCATACAGGCACATTTTTTTTATTTTTAATAAATATATTATACTTGTAACTAAAAAAATTTATTTAGTATGACAGTTCTGAAAGCACTTAGGGAGGTGAAGGGCCACTTTGCATTTTTTGCATTCCCTGAAATTTTATGAAATTCCAGTACAAAAACGTATTATCGCCAATACTACGAAATGAAAGCTTCGTTATCAATAGATCGATTGTCATTTAAAATATGTTTCTTATATGTCGCTGGTTTGTCTGTTTTTCGTTATTAGTCTGGCCTAATCTAGACCGAAACAGTTTCGGCGTTCGTGGCTGAGCACTCCCAACTCACTCCCGAAATAGTGCCGGGATTTAGGGCTAATGGGTTAAAACTTGATTGAAACTGAATAAATGCAGAAATATTTAAATTTGAAAATTAGATTTTTTTTCTAAAAAGTTACCTGAATATTTAAAAAAAATATTTTGTCACAGGAAAGGTAGGTTGTACCTTAAAATCATAATATTTTTCAATTGTAATAATGTTTGAGTTTTAACAAATAGCATACAAAAATGCTGAATGTGTCTGTATGTTTCTTTAAGGCGTTTTTCTTACAAATAGCTTTGCCTTTCTCTAGATTTATGTTTTTATTGTTTTGTTGTTGCCAAAGCCTAAGCAGTGATGATGGGGATTGCCATATATCCTCTGCAATCTGCCTACATCTCTACACCTGAAGTAAGGGATTTGTTTGGCCAGCTTGTCACCTGGTGAACTAACATTTCCTTTCAGAACCTTTACTAAAACGGCATGTCAAGGCAGCGACTTACTCGTATTGTAACATTACGTCTCAACCATTACAAAAAATACAAAAGTCATTACGACAAGTCAAATCAATGCCCAAGAACAATGCATGATCCATTAGCATATCGGTTTCTTCGAAAATCTCTTTCATTGTTACATGACAGGACAATACACGGTGAACAGATATGAAAAAATTATTTGTGATACCTTCTAGCAGGTTTTCCTCAACAATTATTTTAAACAAATGTTTTACTGTAATTTAACAAGCTCTCATATGGTATATTACAAGTAAATGTTACAAGTCAGTTGCCACCTTTACCAGAAAAAATAAAATCTATTTACCTTCATCCTTGAACACATACATAATATATTTCAAGAAATAAAGTATTTGCTTACAATAATAATATTTATTTCAACATTACCTACTATAATTTTTTTCTTGCATGCACATATATCCATTCAGCAATAAATTACAAACCCAAACTAATCTAAATTTTGAAACCCCCTTTTCTGTGTTGTGGTATCCTTTTTGTTGGTTAATTTATTTGACAGCCATATTTATCAAATGAATGTACACTACCTTCATGAGTTCCTTTAATTTCTACCTTGAATTTACAATGTGTACCTGACTCCCTTTCATTTATATCTTTAATTTACAACATATGCCTGAATCGCTTTCATTTATATCTTTAATTTACAACATATACCTGAATCGCTTTCATTTATATCTTTAATTTACAACATATACCGGAATCGCTTTCATTTATACCTTTAATTTTACACTGTCTTCATAAGTTCCTTTCATTTAATCATTAATAACTCCACCCCAGATATTGACGGTGGAGCTAAACCGAGGGTGGACCAGTCGACTTGGATTCAGTGTCCAGTGTCACCCTGACTCGGGACAGAGTTTCATATCGGCCATCTACAGTGACAGCGTTGCCGCTAAGGACGGACGGTTGCGGCAGGGTGACATCATCTTACAGGTAAAAAGAAACCCGAAGGAAAATCTCGATATTTAATGTCAACAGTATGGCTCCCATTAGGAGATTTTAGTTGTGAAATTGAAGGAATTTGGGTAATCCTGTCGCCTGACAGGGATAGCTTGCTAATGCTAAGAATTATGAATTTTGCTTACATGTTTATAACACTATTTTTACTTATATGTACATATATGAAGATACTTTTGAATTCTTTTAGAGTTTGTTCTCCTATATTTATATTTTAAAGAATAAAACGCATGTAGCAGAAGTTTAATTGATTGCATTAAATGGACTTCCCTAAGTTTTGATTATTATGTTTATAATTGTCATTATTTGAAATCAGATTTATGATTTATACTTTTGCGGTAATGACAAAATAGTGTAGGTCTTGTCTCTCATACAAAGAGTACTTTTTATATTATTTTCAAATTGATTGATAAAAATATATTCATTGTTCTGGTATAGCTGACTTCACACCCCGACCTTTGGTTTACATTGCGTATCAAGTATGTAGTTTGAAAACTATTTTCATTATTGGGTATTCATAGACAGCATTGGATCGGCCATACATTCACACTGTGCAAATAACAATCTCTGAAAGGGCTCTGTAAAAATAAAGATTGTATTTAAATTTACTTAAAATTTTCCCTAATCATTTAAAAATTACGCATAACATTGGATAATTCTGTCTTCTATTGCGCTGGTAACATTTCAACTTATGTATTATGGGCTCTAGAGCCGGGGGGTTGGGGGCGCCGAGGTGTCCATACATTTCAATGACCATCTCCATGGTTGTTTGGTTACGATCCTTGCCTACGAATCCAGAGGTTGCGGATTCAAATCCCGGCGTGCGCAAGTAAATTTCATTTGATTAAATTGTGTTATTTCACAATTTATTCATTTAAAATAACATGTAGTATATTTGCAGCACGTTTCAGAGTGGTAGATAATGTCAGTATGGCCCTGGTGAAAAATCACCATTCAGAATCGAAACGTTGCTTGCAATGGCTTTGTTGCCATGTTTGGTGACCAGATCTGAATAGCCAGGTTCTCTCTACCTTCCTCTTCGTCATCTCCTTTCCCTTCTCAATACCTTCAGCTTCACAACATACCCCAGTTGGGGATGCCATAGTCTCACTGGCTCCAGACGGTTGTGAGCAGCTGGGACTCTTGTGTAGTATCACATAAAAAAAAACTTTTTTCGTGAAATGTTTGTAAAAAATTTATGGGGGGGCGCAATCGGTACTTCTCGCACCGGGCGCGAGATGTCGTGGAACCGGCCATGTCCATTAACACTGTTTCTTTTTTCAAGGTAAACGATGAGAACATAACATCAATGACAACTCCCCAAGTGATCGACCTGCTGAGGATATTGCGAGGCTCCATCTGCATCACGGTCCTGAGGCAATAGTGCCCCCCCGACCTTCAACAGACTAACATCTTTCATCAAATATGTGATCTCATTTCCTATTTAAACAGTATTTGTTATATTCAGTCATAGTTTTATACCATATTGTGATTCTTCAATGGGAGGTATATTACCATATGGTGTTGTTTCCAATCTAATAGCTAGTAATTAACTTTATTAAAAACACTAACGTTAATATATAATATTCTAAATAGTTAGGTGAAACACATAATAACGCCAAGTTCTAGTGAATTGTGTTGAGCCTAGTGATGTGTGAACTGAAGTGAAACCATAAGTAAATTTGTGATATGCATGCAATTATACATTGGCTTTTATTTCCTGGCGTATAATAATTGTAATGTAAAAATTCTTAGACTCGTCTTGTTATATCTTAATATCGAATTAAAAAGTTGAGAAAATTTCATGTTGTTACTAAATACAGCCATAGTTGTAAAATATCAAATCATTTTTGTGAAATAATTACGAGTAAACTTTTATTAAATGTTGGAAAGAAATATGATTATTCGTATGTGTTTGTTGCTATCTGGTCCTATAAATATTCCTTTGAGGAAACAATCTATCGCCGAAGTCATCTTTTCATGTTTAGTATAAGATTTATTGAATAACTTCTTACTCTAAGAATCTCATTATGAACTGTAAATATGTAAGTAATGTTTGCATTATATAATTATGGGTACACTGCCAATCATCCGAGTACTTTAAGTAAATTTATAGCCAAGATTATCAGGTTAAGAAATTAACTATTCATATTATAAAGCCACAATTATAATTTCTAACTATTTCAAGAGCTTTCTTGACAACAACAACAAAAAATGTACTATGTAATTTGAAACTAATTAGCTAATTTTACAATTTGTACAGATCTTTAAATGCCTGGCTTATTTGTAGACATTTAGTTTTGAAAGTTTTAAATAAATAGATAAACACATAGATACCTACTAATTTTTTCATTAATGTATTATTTCAATTTTAGTGATATAGTTTTTAAATATTGACTTGCGTGGTTTTTATTTTTTTAGGTTTTAGGAAATTCCTAATTTCACTCAGGCCATTATTTAATATCTCATTGCTATTTTTTAGATGTGATCGATATAAAACTGTCTATAAATTGTAATGTCATTTCATATTGATGACCATCGAGTCTAGATTAAATAATAAATATTTTACAACAGAGGCATGTGTACCATTAGCTTGGTTTTACAAGCTGATTTTATTCATATTACATATTAATTGCAACTTGTTAGATTTGTTTCATGTAACTAGTTAGCCTGTAATATATTATAAAGATATGCGTGAAAACAAAGTTATTTATTGTATGTATACATATGCCGACCATAGGTTGCACTAAGTATCGGTTTGTTCTGTCCACAAGTGGTGTTGCCAAACAACCGCTGTAAGTGGAACTCAATGGATGAAAGGAATTGACTTGTAGAGGTAAAGAGTAGAAGAAATATCTGTAAATTATACATATTTTGCATCCAGATAAATTATTCTGCTCAAGCATGTTGAGTAATATGTGATAATATGTTCTAAAATACTTAGTTGCACAGTTATTTATTGCCTGGATAGAAAACTGATATATTTACTGTTAACTATAAATTAATATTAACCTGCAATACAGAATTCCACCATTTATTGTTTTTTGTAAGATTGAAATCACCTTATGAGTTATTGTGTCAAATAATAATAGTAATACATAGTTAACTCTAAATTTAATGGTTTAATTCCTGATCAATTATTTATGAATAAATTCTTAGCGTTCATTCATTCTTTGTTTTATTTGCTTTACCTCAAAATTGTTTTGCATTACCCCCACGTTACGTAGACCAGTGCTTCTCGAACTTGTTCATATTTATCACCCCCGAAATCGGAAAAATATTTTCTCATTTTTCTAACACTGACTAATAAAAGTTTTAAGCATTTTTCAAGATTACTCTTAAATGCTTTCAAATTTGTGACTTTTGCAGTATCCACTACAATTTATTAGTTTACACAGATATTGGAATCGTGATTCACAACACTGCTTTTGCAACTGAGGGAAATTCTTACTTGTATTTATTCTGCTTACGTGACAATGTGCAATACAATCACAACATTATTATTATAAAAACAAAGTAAGCTTAAACGTTCACTACGGTGAACATGAATACTGTGTTGTATCTAAACTTAACTCTAAATATTGAAATATTTCACAACTGATAGCTTGAGAAGCACTGATGTAGATGATATTACGAGTATTTAGGAGGAGGCATCGGTTGAAAGGCAATCATATAAATTGGGTTTACACCATTGCATATTTCATTTTCAATTTCTTTCAATATTTTTAAATTTAAAAGAAAACCTTATTTACCGGATATATGTAGATATGTGCTGAAACTTAAGAACAATCAGGTAGGGATTATAAAATAAATATTTTGAACATTGGAGAGTATCACGTGTCTTGTATTATTTTTTGTAAAGTAAGTACATATTTACATAAATCATCCATTTGTTTTGATATAATATATACTAATATTTTTATGTAAATAATTTTTTTAAGTGTCTTAACTCTTGTGCCCTGATAACTTGAATAAACTATCGCCAATGATTCACATTGTTGTTACGGTAGTTTTCATTAGTTAGAAAAAGAAGCTATTCGTGTTTTCACTACAAATATGTACAGAGCATTGTACATTCTGGACATTGAGATCTAACAGGCAGTATAGTGTCGAATTACAATTAACTTACCAAAAACATATTGGAAATATAGCGTGCCCTGATTATTTGACTGCCTGTAGCTCTCGATAGTGGGAGTATGACTAATAAATTGTATATAATAGAGCCAAACCAGTCCAAAACTGCGCATCATTCATGAAAATCTATAACCGTGCGAAAACATCGAATTGTTATTGTGTAAATTTAATTGTTACCTATGAAATAGATATTTTATCAGAAATCTACGCAAATAAATTAAATTTCATTATTTGTTCTACAGTATACATTATAATAGTAAATTAATTATCTTGAATCTTATCACAAAAAGACTATTTTTGCCTTTATTTTTCTGAACAACACAATCCTTGTACGATACTTCATTCGTAATTATATTATTAGTTTTATTTTTATGTAAATTTTTATTGAATAGGAAGTCAAATAAATATGTACATAATATGTAAGTTTCAAAGCAATAATAAATAATATTGTAATGGAATTGGGTTAGGTACCGTTTAGTAGGATTTTCTCAATATTTGAATGGGCTCCTTTTATAAAGTGTTAAACCAAAAGAAGTCACTTTGACAGATAGATTGTGGAGGGAAAACAAAGATTAGGCTGGAAAAATGATGAGGTTAGGGAGAGGTTAAAGTTCGGTTGAAGAGTTAGGGGTGAATGTAATTTGGAAGTAATGTAATAAATGTAATTTGAGGATATTAAACAAAAGTTTTAGACAAGTGGAATTACTATTTTTATCAAAAGAATCGTGGTTACATTATGAATAACTGTAAATTTTCTATCTTCCCTACTCCAAATTTCTCGATAAAATTAAACTAAATATTTTTAAAAGTTATTGTAAAATTAAATGGATTTCTTTTTACATGGACTATTCATGAGAAATGATGACATCTGGTTTGGTCTTAAAATGTAACCAAGTGTCAGGAAATTTAAAAACAAAAGTAGGGAAAAAAAAATTGTATAAACTTATGAAAATTCCTTTGTTTATTTTTGGATTTTGGCATTCCTAACATTAGTGAAAAAAAATGTGTCTTCGCCTGCATTTTATTTCCAGTTATACCACAACCTTTCACACTTGACCATAGATAATGTTTTTTTTCGGCTAATCATTTTCATCTGCCATCACATGTAAATATTTTGAACAGCCGTGATATAAAGTTTACCATGGAAGAAGTATTCTCTCACAGATGCACAGGAAGTATGAACTGGTATATTATATTATAAAACATAATATTGTTATTTTTATTGTTCCATGGCCATTTTTGCAGCTGAAACAAAATCTAACCTTCTGCCTACTAAAACTTATCGCTTTCTTACGTTAGATTGTTGAGATTTTGTATGACCCTTTTTTTATATATTACGCAATTTATTTTTATCGTACATAATAATATTAAGAAAACGATACACATTTTTATTCATATTATAAATATGATAGTGGTCATAAAAATAAAAAAAAACAAATATATTCTAAATATTTTATTCTCGGGGTAATAAAATTACCTTGTGATTATTAGAGTACCTACTCACTAATATAAAACGGGCGAAAGCATGTAAATATTTCACAATTAAAATAATGTGTAAATACAAACTGAATCAGAGTGAATCTAGTTTTATGTCTGTAATATAATAATAGATAAATTTTTATTTTTATTTTAAAAAAAATATTTTTAATTGTTTGTTTTCAATGAAACTTCTTTCATAAATATAAATATTATTCCATATTTACTGTTAGAACTGATTGTAGTAAAATATAATTTGTTAGTCTCTTAGACTGATATGATTGTTGTAATAATAAATATAAATGTTATGTTATTGAGCTTTTTATTTTTCCTATTTCTAAGCTAATCTCACATATAGAATATTTTTCCGAGAAAGCAAATAAATTATTTTCACAAAACATTATAATTGTACACGGCATGCCTAATGGATATTATCCAGAATGTTAGTACGAGTTTTAATACCTACATTATCTACATACTCTTATATTTTTTATATTGTATAACAGCCTGAAATTCCTAATTAGATTCTCGACACACTGTAATTTTATTAACATTTATATTGACCCCTCCTACGTAAAGTATCGTAACTTTACAGGAGAGTGGTTTAAAGAGACAGAAGTTCGGCGCAAATCGAGTTTTTGATTGCTTTGCACCAAATTTAGGACCTTCGTTATCAATTACGTCCCAAATTTTGTGCAAAATGAACAAAAGCTCAACTTACATCAAGCTTCTGTCTCTTTAAACCGCTCTCCTGTAAAGTTCCGATTGTGAAGTTATAGTACTTTACGTAGTAGCGGTCGATATGTTTACGTTTTTTTGTCAAGTAAAGCATATTTACTGTATACAATCTCAATAACTAAACTAATACAGGCAATCATCAGTCCTGTACATAAAACTATAATCAAAGCGGAAAGATCCTTCAAATTTTTCCCGTTTCTCCTCATGATTGAACTACACCTAATTCTTTTCTTAAAACATGAATCACTAAACTATTGATTTTCCAGTCCAGCTGCGTTTATTATTTGTAAATGTTGATTAAATTCTTCAAAAAATGGAGAATACTTAGGGAACATATACGTAGATATAATTTCCGTTTTCCGATAACGCATTTGAGGAAGCATCCAATGTTAATCTGTAATGTAAAAAGTTATTAAAATGAAATTAATGTGTGATATAACTCCTATAATGAATATTATCTGATTAAATTTACCCTCTTTCACAAGGAAGTAATAAATTTTCCTTTGTATCAAAAAATGGTTTCGTTATGCAGTTTGTCATTAAATTTACCTGAAAAATATCATAGGTTTAATTTCAACCAGTTTTTTTTGTTTTTTACACTGACTCCACACAGGAGGCCCTGAGAGAAATGATTTAGAGGGTAGGAAGGAATGAACCTGGGTCTTGAAGAGACCCATGTTGTAGGAGGGAGGAAACACAGAGGCCAAATTATTTTCAAAACCAACATAATTGTGACATTAAAAAAATTGTCTTACTTGAAAAGACTCGTAAAACGTTGCTCCAATAATAAACAAACTTCCTATGAACACTTTTTGAGGTGAGCCAAGGTTAGAAGGATATCGAATTAGCTGTTGTAAAATTATTTCTATTGACGTTAAAACTTTAATACGCCATGGTCTTTTCGAAGAACCGTTTGTTTTGTATACAACTAAATTATTATATCCCATCTTCCAATCATAATCGATCATTAATTCACCAAAGAACATTGACAAAAGCAAAAAAGCAGTCAAAAATATCCAATTTGAATAGTGGAGATTTTGCAACAACTGCTTGTAAATAGGAAGCGAGCAGGGCCAAGGTAATGGACAATCCTTTAAAGAAATTGACATTGCATAATCAAACTCTTTTGTGTCAAAACATCTCATTAGCTCCACGTTTTCAAATAAAATCACATTTTTAGAAAAATTGTTTTCATTATTTCTTTGTTTGTATAAATCGTTCAGGTCATTGAAATTAATAATTTCAGGAAAATAAAAAGTCTTCAGTTTAGTAAAGTTTTCTGAAGTTTCTCTTCCAGGTATATTCGTATTTTTGGTTACAATGCGTCGCAGTACGTTTTCATCAAATTGAGTAGGTGGTTTGTTGAGATTGATTTTATTGTTTACTTTCATTATTTCAATTTGATCTTTCAGTTTAGCAATCAACCTATATTCTTTGTAAATAGCGTATTTAAAATTTCCCCTCTTCGTGTCGGAGCAATATCGAAAATCGAAAATATTACTTGTATCTTTGATATTTTCGAAAAATTCTTTCACTTCCCTCAAATCTTCATCGCAAATTGAAGTTGTTGCAATAATTACTCGTAACGGGGCTAACATGTGAAATCTTTAAAGAAATTCTTCATGAGGTAGGCTTTTCTCTTGTATGACGTAAATATTGGTGGTAGATTCAAAAAACGTCCGTAGTTTTTCACTTTGATTGCGTGAAATGTATAAAGCGTGCCGTGCACTTAGCATTTTAACAAGGAGATGTATAATTCTTTCTTCATATTGGGAATAAGTCGCATGGTTAGCTTTCGAATACGAGATAAGATTATCACAAACATTACTATTCATTTATTTGGGATTAAAATGAACCTAGAACCATCAATGATTGCAATATTTCCTTTTCAAAATGGTATTTGAAAATATTGTAGATTTAAAAAATATATTGCACAGTGAAAAATGATTGTGCCTCAATAAGACTAAAGCTCGAACTAAAATCACAATGCATGAGTGCATTGCAAACAAATCCCGTATGGCGTGTATGCAAAATTATGTTTGTACTTGCCACGGCACGAAAGCTCAATGTCAATCACGGAACACATTAGACTAATAAATTTATAATGTTATAATCAACATGTCGCTTTTATTTATTACATACAATATTAGTGATAAAGCTAAATATTTCACATTAGTATAAATTTAAAAAATAGGTAGCAGTGTTTCCATCTTAACGGATTTCCCGTCATTTCTAGCGGATTTGAAGTGCCTCCGAAACGGGAGAATTTGTTTTTAACGATTATCTGGCGGAATCGAATAAAATTATTTATTATGGCGATCACATCAGTTCTGTCCAAGGTGATGGATGGAACATGTGATCAACAACAAACTGGTCACATACCTCGAGAAGAACAAAATTATTAACGACCGTCAGTACGGATTCCGGCGGAACCGCTCTTGCGGTGATCTTCTCGCGTATGAAACCCATGTTTGGGGGCGGTGCCTGGAACGTTATGGTGAGATTCGAACGGTCTCACTGGAAACCGAGAACTTGTCAACAAACTGCCTTCTTACGGACTTCCGTTTCCTTGTGTTTCATCTCTTCCTCAAATTCAATAAATGCTGACGTCCCACAAGGATCGGTTCTGTCTCCCACATTGTTATTGTTGAACATCGACGACCTCTTGACGTGTGCACCAATCCATTATTACGCGGATGACAGTACAGTTCATGATACCTTTTTGTTTGATAAGCCCCCAAAGGGCACACAAACAAAGGGATCGAAATAACAATCTAGTCTCCTTTAATGGAAGCAATCTTCCCAACAAGCCCTCCATTGATATGCTCGGTGTAACCTTAAGTGACCAGCTCAGGTATGGGGGCTCCATCGAAGCCAGAGTAATAAAGTAATAGCATCTTAGTAGCTGGGCGTATTGTACAGAGCCTGCAGATACTTTAATAGTACACAAGTGCTGACCCTATACAAATCGCAAGGACTCCCCACTGTAGAATTTGGAAGCCACCTCTGGTCGGGAGTCCCAAAATATCTGAAAAAACCCTTGAGATTCTGTGCAGATATGGGCGGTCCGTTTGATAGATTTGCCTATCTTAACAAACGGACTGCAATCTTTGGAGCACAGACGTCTGGTGGGAATGCTGTGTTGTTTTGCCGGTATCTTAATGAAAGATGTTCTGAGGAACTAGCGTCATTGACCCCTTCGGTACCGGTGCATAGTAGGGAAACACGCCAAACACGTGCCCAACATTTGCATACAATCAACATTTGTCACATGAGAACGGGTCGCTTTTACGACTCGTTCCTGTGTTCAACAGCTCGGCTGTGGAATTATATGCCGGCCTCTGTGTTTCCTCCATTCCACGACATGGGTCTCTTCAAGACCCATGTTCACTCCTTCCTGTCCTCTAAAAGACCCTCCACACAGCATCTCCAAAGGTGATAAAGTATTCAGCAGCAATATTGTCGAAACCAACAGTTTAACCATTCTTCATACATTTAATCGATTTTTTTTATTTCATCCATGCTGATTTTGGTAGCATTCACCCTATCGTCATTCATACCCGATTCGCCACTGGAATCACTATCACTCGGGTTGCTTTCGAAGACCTCTTCAAAGGATTTCATCAATCTCTCTTTTCTTTCTTTCTAATTTCTCAAAATGTTTCCATCTTTCGATTTTATCACTTTCATACACCTGCTTTCTGAACCATTCCGGGACCCTTTGCCCTCTTTCCAAAACAGTTTAATGTTTTCTCGGAAGTGGTTTGTCATTTTGATCTCCTCTTCCTCTTCCAGGCGTTTCTTTCGTTCTTTCACTCTAGTACGTACTCTTTTCTTGCATCCCTTGTAAACTTCTTTCGCTCGATTCCACTCATCGCTAGCAGCACTGCCAGTTGTTATCAGACATAACCACGCTTTCGTCTTCTCTTAAATCTCGTTAAATTGTAAAAACCATATATTATGCTTATTTATAAATTATTCAAAGGTTTTGATACTATTTACCAATGTAAATTACTTAAAATACTAAATATCATTTGAATTAGAGGAATACTTTTAAAACTCTTTGAAAATTAGTTAAACAACCAATGCATGAAATTGAAACTATTAAGCACTTTAAATGAAAAAAATAAGTTTATGGCAGGCGTTCCTTAAGGGGGAGAGGGACGTCAAAGAGTTATTATTTATTAATTCGTAATAAGGATAGTATTTGTAACGTAAATACTGACCCCGCGTCTATGATTGTGATGATTGTCTACGGAAGAGAGATTCATGAGAGAATGTCTATGGGAGACATCAGACGGAAGGGAGCAAGTCAACATGGCGGGCAATATAACCTGACTCGGGCGGTCGTGATCGACGTGTTTTTTGGGAGGGATTATGTGTTAATTTTCTGTTTTGTTTGACGTCGGAGTGCGTCTATTGAATTTACCCGAAGTGGGTATGTTTTAGTTTATTGATTTATTGATGGCCAATTGTGAGGCTATGAAACCAAACCGCGCGTGCCTGCTGCTTTGGAGAAAATCCCAGAAGAGTGATGAACGGACAAGAGGGTCAGTTGCTGTATCGAGGACCAAACAGGACATAAGGTAGCATCCTCACATTCCATTGTCTGAACCCCACGGAAGAAGCTGTGGCGGATGGCGCTTCAGAAGAGTCGTCATAGACTTCGCTGAAGGTGACGGCGGAAATCGGCGAGCATCAGGACCTGGAGAGGCCTTCCATGATGCTGAGGAGAAGAATCGGACCATAAGAGCCATCATTTATTATTTAAACCTTTTCGTTTTAACTTAATCCTTCTCTTTACTCTTCTCTTTGCTCCACCATGATAGTCGTGGTTTTAGAATCAATAAATTATGTTCTTTCCTTTAAATAGGGTTTTATTTACTGTGTCATGATATACATACCACTTCCCCGTGCTTCATCCATCAGTCTCACCCACGAATCTTGAGATGAGTAGAACAATAGCCGGAGAGGGTTACATATTATTACTCAATACGATAAACATAATGTTTTTGAGACTGATAAATGAAAAATAATTGTTATATATTTTATAAATTTAAATAGGTTTAGCATTTATCAAAATCCATTCAGAAATATTTCTTTTTTTTGACCGTTCCATTGTATGTATGTTTTACAAAATATTTAAAATACGAATATGAATTTTTAAGTGGAGAAAAGTATGTTTAATAATTTGTCATTGCGTTTTTGTAAATAAACGTAACCAAAAATTTGTAATCCGCATTACAAAAAAAAAAGAACAGTTTTTTTTTTTTGCAGTGGAGAAAAGTATGTTTTAAACTCTCCGACGTCCCTCTCCCCGTTAAAGTTCCATATTAGGTCCAATTTTGTACATTATTTATGTATTCACTTTGTGTCTGCAGGTGATATTGCTTTGGTGATATCTAGCAGTGATTTTCAAACATGTATGGACCTTTTACCAAAAGACTAGATTGAATTTTTAAAATTATCTCATGACTCTGGATTAATTATAAATGCAAAAAAACTAAATTAGTGCATATGAGATCCGCCAGTGCAAAGGTATAATAACACCTGAAATAAAAACACACACTTCAGATTGTTTACACAATGACATTCTGCATTGTGTACCCGTACATGAGAACATTTTTAACTTGTGAAATAATATGTTAATTTTTTTTTTTTTTTAATTGTTTTGTTTGATTGTTTTTTTTTATGTGGGATTTTCAAATAAATAAAGTTTGTGTACGACTAAGAGCAATTGTTAGTAGATTATATAAATTAAAATTATCTGTTCCAATCTGTATATTTCAAATAACGTATTTATCATTAGCCGAATCTGTTATAAGGTATGGAATTAAAGGAGCAGGACTTTCCTAACAAATATTAAAAAAACAACATTCAGTTCAAATTTTTATTGAAATTTTATTTTATTTTTTATTAAAAAAAACATGTATATTAGTTTGTTGCATTTTTGTTTTTTTGTTATGTAATTCTCTTTCAAGACTATATAAACATTTTAAAGTGTCATCTTGAATATCACCAATGCTTGTAAAGTAGGTTTTTAAACCCTCGATGAACCTCGTAGCTTCTTTTGTTGGAATATCAACCTCTTCTTCATCGGACGTTCTTCAGCAGAAAAGTCTGCTGGTGTTAAATGACTGTCAACAATGTCATCAACTTCCACCAAGTCTGATGTCATAGCATTGGAGTCAAGGTTTACATAATCCTCCAGGGGTTGGTCTGAAATCCTTTCCCAGCCTTCCATAACATCACACTGGATATTTTCTTGGGTACTGGGTACGTCTTCATCCTGCTCCTTGTATATCCCAGCTTTCCTGAAACAATTCTTGATGGTACAGTGGGTTATTTCACCCCATGCCTTAACGGTATAATGCATTGCATCTAAAATGGACATCTTAAATTTGTTGGGGTCCTCACCTTGTTCTAACTGACACAATAACTTATGTACCAAGTTTCTTCTTTAGTCGTGCTTGAATGCCCGAATTATCCCTAAATCCAGGGGTTGCAGTTCACTTGTAACAGTTAGGAGGGAAAAAATGCCAACTGAATGTTCCTCAAAGTCAAGTTTGTGGGGTGAGCTGGGCACCTTTCGAGGAATATGGTAGTAATATTTTTCGATATTTTACTCCCATCAGAGCGTCTAATGCAGTAAGCTGCTTTTCAAATAATATTGATGTCATCCAGGCTTATTTATTGGCTGCATATTTTGCCGATAATGTCCTATATGTGACATTTTTGAAGAAGCGGGGTTTTGCAGACTTCCCAATAACTAACGGGGGAAGCTTCTCACTGCCATCTGAATTTGTAATCAAGAGAACAGTGAGACAAACCTTGCTTAATTTTCCTCCATGACAGGCTCCACCCTTGAAGGTGAAAGTCTTACAAGGTAGAACATTGAATAACAGCCAAGTCTCATCGGCATTGAAAATATCTCTGGGAGCGTAGTCTGCAATTAATGTAGGCACATCTGTCTGCTTCCGATCTTCAGCAATGTCCAAATCAACACTTTGCGATTCTCCGCAAATTGATCTGTAGACTACATTGTATCTCTTCTTAAAACGATCTATCCATCCATTTGATGCACTAAATCCTTCAATATTTAGTCGATTCGCGATGCGCAGTGCCTTTTCACGAATGTACCGCCGACGGGAATGTTACTGGCCCGTGCTCTGACGAACCATTCTTTTAAAATCTTCTCCATTCTTTCGTACTTCGACGCTTTGATGTACATACGTTTTTTCGCCCGGGTCCACATTGAATAGCGCTTTTTTCAATAGATTCACGGTTTTTGATGATTGTGGCCAAAGTAGTAATGGGTATTCCTAAATTTCGGGCCAGCAAAACGCTTGAGCCAACATGTTTATTCGCTTTTTCGAGAATGTTCCCTTTCTCTTGCACTGACAAAGCTTTCCTTTGGTTAGACATTATGTGTTTGAAAGAATGAGCCGTTCTAAAGACATGGCGTTCGACCACCAATCACCGTACTCCATTCTAAAGACATGGAGTTTTCCCTCCGATCACCTTACGCCGTTCAAATGTCACGAGTCAATCATTGTCAAGCGCGCGTAACTCGCATATTTTGAATATTTCCGACGTAAATCCCGGGAAAGAAAAACCTAAATGCGGGTATTAAATATATTGAAATACATCGGGACTGAAAAAATTACATGCAATTGCCAGGAAAACGTGAATTCCGGGCACTAAAATACGGGGTTATACTGTATTTGTATTAGGTAATTAGGAAATATTATTTTATGTACGATTTATTGTTATTACATATGTTTTCATATTTTTTTATAGATAAGATAGCAGCGATATTTTTGTGAAATATTTAAGTTTGTTACATGTTTTTATTTTATATATATATACACATTTAAGTACCTTAAACGTAAATTTACTATGAAGTTTTGAATGACGAGCACCGTTAGTCAAAATACTAATAAACTAGGGCTAGGGGTAGGAGTAGGGGTAGGGGTAGGGGTAGGAATAGGGGTAGGGGTAAGGCAGGGGTGCGGGTAACGCAACACAACTTTACTCCAAACCATTCATAACCCCGGGCAACACCGGGTACTATTAGGATTAAATATTTAAGATAAATATATACAATTTTCGTGGTTAATAATTGTACTACTTTGTTTAATTCACATTGGTTTGGATAAGATAACGCTGAAGGCAAAGTTTTAACAATTAGTCAGTGTATATAAATCTAACAGCGCTATACAAATCATCCAATTATTAGTATTCTTTCTGGATTGTATCTATGAATTTGATAATTTTTTTTCTCAAATAATTTTATCTACGGCGTTGCTATCAAATTGATAAGAGTTCATTTAAGATATTGCAATCATTTCCTATGAATATGGAAAATAGCCCAATGTACTGCATTGCTATTAAATCAATGTGCAGTTAAAGGAGAGATTTACAGTCTGTTGTTTTCAAAATTAAAATACCTACCAAAGTGACTATTCAAACTGTTATGTGCCTTTCGAAGAGTCAAATCAAGTAAATTTACACCATTTTTCTGATAGTGTTAGTAAAAACGGTAGAGTAGTGAGAGTTTGAAGACCTAAATCTATTCAGAATCAAGACTTTATATCTATCACATCCATATAAATAATAATGTCTGACGAAACAGTTATAATCCTCCAACCCGAAAAGAGGACATGTGCTGAACAAGAGTTAATGCCATTAAATTTGGAAAGAAACACTGATGAAACAATGTCAGGAGACAATGTAATAACTACCCAGCCCGAAAAGGGTAAAAATCACGAACAGGAGTTAACGGCATTTGATAAAAATATTGAGCCCGAGGAGGAAATAAAAGAGAAAATTTTAACGAAAACAGAGAAGAATGAGAATGATGACAAAGATGAGAACAGTCATCATCATCGTCGTCATCACGACGGGAACGGTGACAAAGACAACAAAAATGACTGCTGCTGCTGCTGCTGTTCTGAAGAGAACTGTAACCTCGTCTTGTACGGCGTGTTTGATTGTTTAAGTAATTGCGTCGGCTTTTGCTGCGAAATTTTCCTCGCTTGCCTGGACTGTGATGACGATTAATCCGTTGATGTTTCCAATGATGGGGAAGCTGATGATAACCAGACAAACTATGTTAATTTTGAATATGTCTGACTAATTCCATTTTGTTTTTTTCATATTGAATGGACACTATGCACTGATATTAGTAAAGCATTTGATAAGGTTCGATATCACATACTTAAATCTAAGCTCCTTTTATAATATTATTTAATCAATTATAATATTATTATGAAATTGG
Source organism: Halesus radiatus (assembly GCA_022606495.2). NCBI lineage: Eukaryota > Metazoa > Arthropoda > Insecta > Trichoptera > Limnephilidae > Halesus > Halesus radiatus. The sequence continues at coordinate 167,998 of JAHDVE020006084.1, read as the reverse complement.
ACTCTAGTATCTCTATAACAAAACTGTCATGCTGTTTTCAAATATTTAAAAAAAAATTCCAACTTGTGCACATTAATCACAACATACATCCATCTACATTGTTCTAATTTTGCCCTACATTTGTATGATTGTTATTTATTGTTGTATTATATAATATTGTTGAACTAAATGGTCAAATTTATATCACCTATTCATTTTACTTATTTTTTTATGTAAACTGTTGGTCTCCCAAATAAATAAAAGACTCCTGCTGGCAAGCTACTTGCAGTGGCTTAGCGGGTACAAGTTCCCATTGTATGTAATTAATATTGTACAATTTTTTTTAAGTACTTTGATGAATCTTCAATTATTACATGTAGCGTGGGTAATGTAGTGTTAATAATTTCTGTTATAATATTGTTTTAGTTTTCTATTTTTGTGAGACTTTCAAACGTTTAAAAAATATTGTTTAACATCTTTATGGTTTAAAAACTCTATGTGCTATTACTAAATAATTCCAATCATATTTTATTTAGATAATAATATCAAGTCTAGCATAAAAAATCATGGAATTAAAAAAAACTATAAATCTGTGTGTAGGTAATATAAAGTAAATTTTACATTAAATACAGTCAAACAATTATTATCTTTGTGTTATCATTTACATTGTTCAAATTGACCTGATATATCGTCGCCGTTCTGGCAAAAGCGACCAACCCTAAAAATATCACAATTAACATAGATATCATTATTATGATTTGAAAATTTGAAGGAAATGAAAAATCAGATTTTATTGTTTTATAATTCGGATTTTAGCAACATTTTACTAACTAATGTACCGTGGTGACTTTTGCATCCTAACTTCGGCGTATCCTATGGGCAAAGTAAAACATACTTAAAACATATAAATATTAACATTTTTTTATAAATATCTAAACGCATTATTTGCTAAGACGAAACAATTTACAAAAACATCATTAAAAAAAAAAAAACAGCATGTTACTACGAAAATAGACTCGGCTGTTGCACGGCAGGCCGCGCGCACAATTTTGTTCTCGGCACACTACGGAAATATCGAACCTCGGGAGCTCGGCGTTCCAATGGCTAAAGATAATAATTTTACGCTTCGGGTCACATACTTAACTCAACTGTTTTCAAGTCATAGATACTTTATATATTATCATTATCCAAAAATATTTATATTTTATTGTAGGCATTTATACTATTATAATGTGTGTGATGTTTATTGTTGCATATACTCGTACTACTAAATAAAATAATATTTTTAATAACATTATTTTAGAATTAGTGGAATTGAACTTTTCTGCTATTGACCATATTTACTTTATAATAATGCTCTACCAATGTTTACTCACTGATATTTTACATTAATTTTATATAATAAACTTTTACAAATTGTGTTCTGTTAAACCCTGGATCAAACTATTTTTTTTCCTTTTTAGCGTTTCTGTTTTTGATCGTTTCCTAGTTTTGAAAAAATCTTATGAAGTTGCATTTAAAAGTTTCCTCCGTGATCATTTATAAGTCTAGCATATAATTAAAACGGCTTGCCAACACTCTTTGTCACCATACCTACTTACAGATTATTATTATTTTTTAAATGTTTTTTTTTTTTAATAAATGATGCCTTAAATAATTAGACACAGTACATGAATTTAACTGTAAAGTAATAAAACTGCCAATTTACATGAACTGATCTGTAAACTCCTCAATGATTTACAAAATATACACTTGTAAGATATTGTATAAAAAGATTTAAAGGGAATAAATGATGTCAAAAATAATATCTTTTTATCACTTGTGCAAATGTGAAAAACGTATTTTTTTCCTACTGACAACTACATTTGAGTGCAAAATGGCCAGAATCTGTACTCGTCACATTATGTATTCTGCACGAAGTTTTCTTTTGTTGCTAATACTGACAATAAAAGTAATTATAAAAATTTGTATTTTGTAGTTTTCTCTATTTTTTTTATCATTAGACTAACACTTTTTTTTTTAATTTATTTATATTTTTGACATTTTAAGGTTTCAATTATTACAGTTTTTTTTTCATAGTCCTCCTCATTGGGAGACCCTGTGTTGAAGCGAACTAGGTTTTGAATCAGGGCGATTCAGCGACTTCTATATTTCAACTTCAAGATTTGCGTAGGGTATTTTCAGTAACTTCTATGACGTTGTTTTAAGAATACTAGTCAGCTCTACTTCTGTTAATTGCTTAAACCATGTTATATATTTCTATACACTACGAATTTAATTATTTATTAATCGTTTTTGTGTTTAATTCTTACATCTTATCTGCAAGTATTTTAGTTCTAAAAAAATAACAAATACAAAGAAAATATAAAAATTAAAAATAATTATTTATTACTAAATACATCATTACAATATGTAGAGATATATGTATGATATTTTGTAGTTAATAATAAATTTACAGAAGAACATCCACAGTGAGTATCAGAGTAGATAAATGAGTTCGTGAGTACATGTTTGTATTGTATCAGTTACATTCCATACATCTGTGATATGCGCATATATATTGATAACATTTTAATTATTTGTTACAGTGTTAAATTGTGCGGCCGTTGCAGTATTGTTGCAATAGAACGATAATGGTAATCTTGTATTTCTGGAAGGTACATAAATGTTGATTAGCTGAAGTAAATCAGGGCTGTCAATTTTATTATGTAAGATTTTAGATAAAAACAACACTAGATAGAAAATAATTCTTCTATCACTTAAAATTAATACATTCATTAATCGTAACAGATAAGTGTAGTTTAGTTGTTCTCACAGTATATTTAGTTTAATTATATTTATATATTCCCTACTTTTAGAATAACAAGCAATCCATTGCCACTACAACACAACCTCGTGTTGTATAGCTGTAACTCATTGGCAAATGCATGCACTTGTCCTTCAGTAAATAGAGCTGAACATAAATACCTTGGCATACATATAGATGATCTCCCCAAATGGAAGCATCATCTCACAAACCTAAAAAAAAACTGAGGTAACTCATTTATTTCTTTAAAAATGTAAGATATATATTATTTTTAATAAAAACAAATAAGGCAAGTTTACTGTGCCTTATATAATCATATCTAGAATAAGGCATTATCAGTTGGGGTAGTGCCACTAACACTTGCTTGGAGCCTGTAATGAGCATCCAGAAATTAATTCTGAAAGTTAAGTTCCCTTAAGGACGAGCACTGAATTTATTTTTACGTTGTTTGACGTTTTTAACAATTATACTAAAAAAAATTACTATTGCACCAATTTAACAATGTCCATATGTTTGAAGAACGGAAAAGAACTAGAACCCCAAGGTATAAAATCCTTTAAAACCCCAGCCTATATAACCGCCTGTGGACAATTTTTTTTTTAATTTGAACGCCATTAAGCAATTCAATTCTATACCCAGGTACCATTAGAAACACAAAAATCAAAAGATATTTTAAAAATGAAATCATTACTCACCGTAAATGCCAAGTTTCATTCATTTGTTATCACGTAGAGAATATATTTTGAAAATTGTCATGTACTAGATAGCTGAAAAACCATTATTGTAAATTCTCATCCAAACACAGGAATATGCGTATTAAGATGGGTAATATGCCAAACGAAAAAAAAGTTCCAATAAAATTAATAAAAAATAATTTATATAATCTTAGGAATTTGTTTTGAACTCTTTCTGTGTGAGAATGTGCGCATATTGTTACTGTAAGGTTGTAGTCTGAAGACCATATAGTCGAGCTATATTAAACCGACTCCTCACTAGTAATGTGTACAGAAGCTTTAATCCGTTAATGTTCGTAAAATCGTTAGCCGGTCTCAGTACAAAACCTAACACTTCTAAGCCCTTCTTTGAAATATTTTCAATGTGTGGTATGAAGCTCAGTTTGGTGTCAAAAGATACATCCAAGTCAATTATTTCAGAAACAAGATTGATGTTATTAATTGTGTAATTGAATAAAATTGTTTTATTTTATATCTCATAGTTTGGCATTTATTAACATTAAGGTATATCTTGTTATTATTTACACGACCCAAATAATTTTAACAAGTTTGCTGAAAGAGTATAACAGTCTTCCATGCTTTGAATTAGTTTTAAAGTTTCATATCATCTACGAACATCAGTAGGTTGACGTCTTTAAAAATATTACAAATGTCGTTCACGTAAAATATAAATAAGACAGGTTCTATGTGGGAACCTTGTGGTACACCACAGGATGCAAAAAAAATCATATGATGGTACCCAATTCTTTGGCACTAATCTTTCTACGAGAGATAAGTTTTAAATCAACGCAACATAATTCCACCAGTTGTTCTACAAGAATTAAGTGACAAACCTTGTCGAACGCTTTGCTGAAGTCAATGTAAATCGAGTCAGCTTGAAGCTTCTTCGCCATTGCATCGGAAATTAAATTTTAATAGAGAATATGATTAGTAAGTATTGATTTGCTGATGATAAAAGCATGCTGTTCAGAACATATGCTGTCTTTAGTTGTGCTAAATATTTTTATCCAGAATCAGCTTCTCGAAAAGATTTGAAATTGTTGATAATATGTACATCGGTCTATAAATTGTTACTTTGTTTTTTCCCCTTTTTGGAGTTTTATAATTATGTTTCCATAAATCAGGAAATATACCCTTCGATATTATATCGAACGTGGATATGATAAATAAATTCAAGCCTTTCAAAAACGTAAACAAAACAATAATACCGCGAGTTGAATCGGGCGAGTATCAAAACGTGTCAAATAGAGGAAGATCCGAGTTAGTAACAATAATTGTCATAACAAAATACGAGCAAGCCAAGACTTCACACGTCAGTTGAACGACCTCTGAAACAAACAAGTTGTCAAAACAACACGTGTAAATAACCAAGTCAAGATTTCACAACCAAATTCAATACTAAGCGATCCAAAGGCCTATATTTCACCATGATAAACAAGTCAAAATTCCACCACAAAATGCAATGATTTCATAACACCTGCAAATAACGTTTCCGGCGCCCTATAAAAATGGTACGCACATAGGCAGGCACCGCTATTCCTGCTCACGACTCCGAACAAGTAACATCTCCACTGTAAGGCTGCTCCACCGTAAAAATCGACAATCATCATTTATCTTCAATCTACCCGGACCTACTCTCCTCACCACGTGAGAGATCTCCACTCTACCCGAACTACTCTTTTCATCAAGTGAGAGATCTTCACTCCACCCAGCCTACCTACGAGATCGCAGCAACCGGTCCGACCCTAAAGTCGTCCCCGAATATGCCGCAACCTGAGCCTGAAAGCCATCCAGCCTACCCACGAGCTTGCAGCAACCGGTCCGACCCTAAAGCCGTCCCCGGATATGCCGAAACCTAAGCCGGAAAGCCATCCAGCCTACGTACGAGCTTGCAGCAACCGGTCCGACCCTAATGCCGTCCCCGGATATGCCGCTACCTGAGCCCGACAGCTACTCAGCCTACCTACGAGCTTTCCGCAACCGGTCCGACTCTAATGCCGTCCCGGATATGCCGCAACCTGAGCCCGACAGCCACCCAGCCTACACACGAGCTTCCCGCAACCGGTCCGACAGCCACCCAGCCTACCCACGAGCTTGCAGCAACCGGTCCGACCCTAATGCCGACCCCGGATATGCTGCAACCTGAGCCCAAGAGCTACCCAGCCTACCCACTAGCTTGCCGCAACCGGTCCGACCCAAATGCCGTCCCGAATATGCAGCAAACCTCGCTCATATGACAGCTGACACTACCTCAAGCGATCGACCACACTGGCCAGTGGTACAAATCAAGTACGCTCCGGACGACGATATCCCCATTTGGAAACTACCAAACGCCTTTCTCAGGAGGACTAGCGGATCACAATACTGATGCGTTCCTGTGTGCCGGTGGCTAAATATTTACAGTCCCTTGTGCGGGCCTACACGTCTCGTACAGATATGAAAGAACGGGGACGCACTGCTGTAAGAGTAGTGGTGAAATGTTATCAGAACCGGCAATTTTATTTGGATCAAGTAGTTTAATTTGTTTTATAATTTCGATGAGTTCAATGCGTACATGCAACAAGTTTAAATTGACACTGGAAGTATGTATAGTTAGGCAAGGAAAATTTATCGGGTTGACTTTTATCGTAAACGTTCTTGAAGAAGTCGGAAAAAAGATCGACAGTATTTTTGGTACCATTATTGTATTAAAAATACGTAATATTCTGTATATCAGAATTATTACTAAAATGTTTTGCTGAATCTTGCTGAACGTTTTATATTATTAAAAATATCATTCGCCGTCTGCTTGGTATAGTCGTTATAACATACCTTTGATAATGTATTGCAATCACAACTAACAGATAATAAATGCATGGTTGATATGAATTGCCTATCTTAGCATTTCATCTAAGTGCTGTATCAAATGTTCATATCTCTTCCGTATTTGTTGAGGTGATAAGAAACAGAAATTTTTAATGCAATCAGTTTTCAAGTTACTCGTAAACAATAGATATTATTGATATTTCTATTTTTGAAACTGTTAATACATGGTGGAATTCCATTATAGTATATTATATTGGGAAACTTTTTTCCACTTTAATTTGATTTGACTGGTTTCAGCTCGTTAGGGCCACCAGTCTGAAGATGGCCCTAACGAGCTGAAACCCGGTTACGGTCAAATAAAAATTAAAGTGGAAAAAAGTTTTATATTTGTTTTATTATAATATAGATATTATTGATTTATTTTAGTACTTAAATAATTCAGTGACGTTGAACAAGGATAGGCTGTAGCTTTTCAGGTGTTGATAATTACTATTCATCACACCATAACGTATGTACGATAAGGCGTTTAAGGCAAATTGCAACTAAAAATTAGAAATTTGCGAAGCAAAAACATTTTCTTATGGGAGAACGATCATGAAATAAAAAAATTATGGAAAAAATATTTATATTTAATTAATATTACCAATATTAGGTACGTTCTTACCCATGGGTAATATTAATGCATTATTTTATGAGTTCCTTCTGCAGGCCATTGAAAAAAATAGAAGTGATTATATAATTGGAATTGAACCTCATGATTTCCTTCCGTGAACTTAAAATACGTAGGTATACATATTATTTCTCCCTTTTTTTGTTTTTTCACACATATGCGTTGCTTGCATAAAGCAGTTTCACACACTTTTATGTATACATTATAATAATGTCAAATTATTTTAAAAAAATTGGAGTATAGAAAATAGGTACATAATAAAAGTTTAAATAAAAGTTAGGTTCCAAAATACGATTACAATTTACGGAATAATAAAGAGGAAAAAAACATTTTTAAAGAATTAGCACACTGTTGTGATTTTATATTTAGGAAAAATAAAGCAAGATTAAATTAAAATATCAAATCGTGGGTAGGTGCCGACCTAATAACTCATTATTTAAAATTAAAGAATTATAAAGAAGAAAAAAAAATCGGGTAGCAATTTGGAAGCATAAAAACATGAATTAACATTAATAATAATCACCTCCGCTGGGTGCAACGGGCAAAACGCTAACCTACGTAAACTTTTAGGTTATGCTACGTCAACTTAGGTTAGGTTAGGTGAGGTAAGATAACGTAAGATTAGGTTAGGTTGAACTAAGTGAGATTAGGTTCGATCGGATTTACTGAAATGTGCGGGTAAGTTAAATTAATAATGATATTATCACAAAAATATTAAATCGTAGGTACCACAATAACCAAAGGAGAAGATATTTTGACAAGCATGTGGACCCATGAGGAAATATCAAATGGGGTAGCAGGGGGAATGTAGAGGGATACAAACATAATATTACAAACAGCAGCTGCCACTAATTGGAATGATGAATTTGGGGGTTTAATGGAAAGGGGGGTGAACGGTAGGGAGTTTTTGATGAGCAGGGCTGCACCACCCATCAATGCGGTCGTCCCGCAGAAATTGGTAGCCACTCACCTTGAAAGTTGAGCTGGCTTAAACGAAGTCTCAGAGACGGCAGCAATTGATACTCAATTTAAATGCGAAAGGCAGGTGAGGTCATCCTTATTAGAGATGGCGCTTTTGCTATTCCACTGTAGAATTGCCGCTATCGGAGTAGTCCTTGGGATGAATAGAATACTAGGGCGGGAGTAAAGTGGCAGCGTTGGACCCAAGCTTACTTATAAAATGAGATGTTGAAGGAAGACTGCAATAAAGGATGTCTCCTTTATTTTAGATGCAACCATTTGGAAGTCAGCATTGGGGGGGTTGATGTTATTTATTGGAAAAAATGGTAGGGATTTTTTAAAATAAAAAGGACAGTACCGCCACCCGTATCTTCGGGGCGATCATCGCGGAGACAGGAATACCCTCCCACACTAAAGTGAGTGGATGGTGTAAACCATGTATCCAAGACGTCAGCAACAGATAACAGTTTTTTTAAGGAGGTTAGTATTACTAGAAATAGCACTTCGGCTATTCCACTGATGTATTCTGACATCTTATGGAGTCATTTTGAGTATATGATTTTAATGTGGTAATATCAGAAGCAGCGTTGGACGGTAGAATGGTTTGAGAAGAAATTAGGTTAATTATAAGCATAAACGAAGAAATGTCTTTGGAGAGAGAAAGGTAGAGAGAGTTCGTTGAGGGTGGGTTAAAAGTGTTTGCACAACCATTTAAGACAGTTAAAAGAGATGATCTATTGGGATTTAAGAGTAGTGAGTTGTGTTGTTGCTGATCATATCCAGGAGCCGGTTTAGGGGTAGGATTTTTGTATGAGAACTTAGTTGAGTGAGAAGAAGGTGTTGTTGAGGAATGGAGAGAGTTGGATATAGGGTTGCTGGATAAAGCGTCAGCAATTTTTTTTTACTGGAGGAAATAATTTAGAAGCTGCAGAAAAGATAAGTTCTGAGAATATCTAGAAAATTTAAAATTTTTGGCGGAATTGTTCTGGGCAAGAAGTGTTGATAGCTGTATGAGAGCCTGAACAGTTGAAACATTTAGGTTGGGATAAAAAGGGACATTGGTCAGCTGTGTGGCTTTTTCTACATTTAAAACATCTGGGCGGAGATCTGCATGCAGCTTTGGCATGTCCAAAACAGCAGCAACTGAAACACTGTGTCGTGGGATAAGTGTAAATTTCAACCGGTAATGAGTTTAAGAATAATAATATGTGCGAGGGAAAAGACTGCCCTTCAAAGATGATGACGACAGATAGGGAGGGTTTCCAGGAAATTATGCCATCAGAGGAGTCTTGAGTTGGGGGGTTACAACGGTTGGCGGATAAAATTTCTAGGGTGGAAAGATCGGTCGAGATATATCTGACCAGGCCCATACGGATTACATTAAAAGTAGGAATGTTCTCGAATGCCTTGAATTTTGAATAATGTTTTATTATCTTCTTTTTTTTATAACAAAATAATAAATAATGATATCCTCACTGGGATTTCCCGTGCTGAGGATAATAATAATATAATTGACGGCTGACCCCGTGAGGAATTCAACGGAGATTCGAAAACGACCCGCGGCCTTTACACCTCCAGGCTTGATGGAAAGAATTTTGGCATTTGTTAGAAATTTACCAAACTCAAGAGGATAAATAGTTTTTCCTCGCTTGGTTTTTTTGGCGTACACAATATATGGGCCACGGGAAAGAACAGAGTAGAAATTAGTTGAAGGAGATGCTGGAAGTATTACTGGGCAAGTTGAAGGGGAGTCGGATATGTTTTGAGATGGACTAAACTTTCTATTTCGTATAAATTTATTATGACAGATACACTGTCTGAGATTTTTGAAGTATTATCATCTGGGAGGTCAGGAGGGGGATCTGGAGGATTTCTAGGGAGTCCTGGAGGGACCCTTTTTAGGAATATCCACCATTCTTTACACATACAAAAGAACAATAAATAAGATAAGTGAAAGCTCGGTCGAAAGGTGTATAAATATCTAATAATCAGCTGCGAAAAGTGGCTCCTCGATGACCAGAGGGGAGAAGAATCCCAGGGAACAACACACAACACTTTTCTCTAATGAGGAACAAAACAAAACAACTACTGACAGGTAAATGTTATTTTTGCCTTTTTCGCCTTTACGTTAATACAAATATTATTTGCGATATTTTGTAGCGTTTTTGTATTTGTCAGTAAATAAAATTTTCATTTCACTGTTGTCCGTCGTGATAGTGGGCAGCGATACCAAACCCGCCATTTTTAAAGGTATGTTTTTAGAAATTGTATTGTTTCGATTTTCTAGCATTTTTTTATTATTACAACGAATCTCATTAAAAAAGGTCAAAGACTTCGTCTTGATGGCGGAATATTATTAAAATGATAGATGTGTTGATTTGATAAATCCGTTTGTTCAAGTTTGGGGGGGGTGATCGGTAACTACTACACAGGGCGCGATATATCGTGTAACCAGCCCTGATCGCATCGGCTCATCGAATTGTAGAAAACTATATATTAAAACTATACATGTGTGAGTACATACACAATGTTTTTGCTTTCCGTCACTGATGGAAAAAATTTCCCCACGCGGGTGAAAAGGAAAGGGGGGAAGGGTTTGTTTCATTTTTTTAATAACCGTGTCTACCCATGAGTCCGATACTTTGTCAGTCACAGCATAACTCGGATGTTTTTTTAGGTTATGTGTGCTGAGCGAGATTGTAATACATTATTTTAAGGAGTTTGATTACGTATCAGTACTAATAATAATTTATGAAACTGTTATGTATTTTCTAATTTTGTTTGCTATTTCCTTAGATGAATTAAAAAAGTTAAAATACGTTACTGCGACGACGCGCGCGGTCTCACTAAACTGAGTCCAGTGGACACACTCGAGACGTATTGTGTTTAGTATCGCACATACATTCGTTCGTCGAACAAGCTGTCACTAGCTGCCACAAACTCGTCGCTCTAGGCTCTTTTCCGAGAAAAAAATGCCTTTTGAGCGGTGGAAAAATCATTCGCGAACAAAAAACAAATCTCATGGTGTTTCTTTCCATTCGTAAATCACTAATTATTTCAATAAATAAAAAAATTATACACAAGGATTTTAGCTACCCGAAAACGGTAATGTGAAAATAAAATAAAATGAGATAGCGAACGCAGAACCACATAAGTCTGTGAAAAACAACGTAGTGATAGTATGTCGTATTCTACTACACTGCTCGCACTTACTTTCATCAAAAAGTAGGGGAAGAGGGGGCTTAATCGGATATCTTAAGAATTTTAATTAATTAAACAAATAATTAATAAAACAATTGTCACAAAACAGAATCTCTCGATCCGTTTCGTAAGCATATTTGAATTGTAATCTTAATAAAGTTCATCAATAGATCTACTATATAAAATATCCCCGACTAGCTCAACTCAGGGTAGATGGATGTATACGAAAAAAATGATACATCCGTCTTTTAATCGTGTTGTCAGTTCGTTGATGGACGATTTTCGAAATTGCCGCTTAGTTATCATAAATAAAAACAAATATATATAAATAGAAACAGGAATAGGGAATTCAAAATAAAAACAACTCTCTTTTGCTATATAAAAATACCTGGCAGTCAGGTCTATATTTTTATAGCTGCATTTAAAGGCTCTAGGAAAAGCCTTAACCTTTCTGTGGACGCCTTCAGATTATTAAAGGATAGAATGAATTTGAGTGATTTTAAATGATTTCAGTTTTATCAAAAAGCAAAAGGGAAATAAATAAGTAAGTAAATTGGAACGGTACCCGTTTTTGGTCGCAGAAGCTGGTGACAGGACGGCTCCTCAGACTAGAATGAATGTCCCCTCTGTCTTTCCAACACCCCTTGCCGTCGCTTTACCCCCTCCCCTTACCAAACGGAGCGGCTAGGAGAAATACTTATCATAGACAACTAATGTTTATTTATGGTTAATTCCGGGTCTGCGGTTTGTCAACCTTAGTTGTTAGGGACTTGCTTCATAACACAATCTCACATGTTTAGTTGTACTGGATTCAGTCGGATCTGTTTTACCTGACTTGTACAAAAGAAGGAGGAGGTTTTCAATTCAACCCATTTTTTTGAGTAAATAATTTGTAATAGTTGTTTATGAGTCTAGTTTTTGATCTGTTAATTCGTGGTGGAATTCCATTGTATTAGAATTGAAATTAAAATACTTTTGTACTTTGTTCCACTTATTTATTTTCACCAGGACCGGTTTCATCCTACTACGGACATTATCAGACTGGTAGTTGAAATTCTTATGCTACGGTATTTATATAAACTTAGGCAGAGGTACACAACAATGTCTCTATATAATGACTGTTTCTATTTTGTTAATTTGAGGTATTATAAGTTATTTTGTTAGTTTAAGGTACATATAGGTAATTATAATGTTTAATATTGAAGTTATAAATGATGTTACATAGTAAATAGATATTTTTAGTTCTGATCAGTAATCACAAACCCTTTCAATTATATAAATTCATATACATTCATGTGAACTGGTGAAAATAAATAAGTGGAACAAAGTACAAAAGTATTTTAATTTCAATTTTAATGTAATAATTGTTATGCTCTTACTTACGTGGGTTCATAATATCTCTTGGAATAACGCAAAAATTTAGGAACTAAAAATCGCTTTATGTATTACGATAAGTCGTTTATTCTTCCAGACGGAGCATCCGAGGGGTTAGTCTTAAATTAGAGTTAATCTTAACTAGGTGCACAAAGATCATTAAAATTAGAAAGTCAAGTACTTAATTCTACATGAAAATCTGTATTCTCAATATTAATGTCACTCGGCGATGGGAGGATTAAAACAAGAGTTCAAAGGCACTTCCCTTTTCTGATGATTCTGAGAAATATGGAATGAGGAAAATATTAAATAAGTACGTAATTTGCAGTAATCTAAAAAATATTGATTAAAACAAAAAAATCTAAATAAGAGAAAGAGTAAGTAAGAGTGCGCTAAGTAAAAAGTCCCACCCGAACACCAGGATCCAGGGACAACTGATTAAGCTAGAATTTGGAGCACATGCTCTTAAGATGAGAAGGAGGATAGAATTTAATTAGGCGGTATACATGGAAACCTAGAGCCAATATGGGAATGTAGGATAGGAATAAAGGAATGGATTGAGCGTTGGTTTTAATTTCTTGCTTCCTGCTTGTTTTTATTTCCCGCTTCTCCTTGTTTCAGTTTCTACCTTGTCGCATTTATATTGTGTTTTTTTCTTCTCGGCGCTTCTTGCTTCTTCTTGCTTCTCGGGGTCCAAGGGGCACTAATAAGCATTCTGATAAATTGTAGAAATTTCCAAAATATTCATGAAAAAAAAACATTTAGTTACTATGAGAAAGAGGAAGCGAGAGATAAAGTAATTGTGCACTAAGTAAGAGAGTCTCGCCAGGGGGTACTGATGAAAATTCTGGTAATTTTCAGTAATGAAAAAAATATTTATTAAAAAAATAAACATTCAGTTACTAAGAGAAAGTGTTTTTGTTTCCCGCTTCTTCATGTTTCAGTTTCTAGCTTTCCGCTTCCTGTATTTATGTTTTGGTTTTTTCTTCTCACTGCTTCTCGCTTTTTCTTCTTGCTTCTCATTTTCAGCTTCCAGAAGTTTCATACTTCCCGCTTCCGTTTTCCCGCTTCCAGCTCAAAAAAATACTAACGACCTAAATTATATTTAAAAAAAAACATCAACAAAAATTGAGTCGTTATTCTTCTTGACGTTTTTGTTTACAATAAACTGTCAAATGAAGCCTAACCTCAAATATAAATGTAAATTGCAATTGTTTAAAAATAAGCATAAATCCACAAAAAATATTATTTAAATACGTACGAAATTGATACCAGTCATTTCAGCAGTGGGTTTGTAAACGTCTTCAAAGTTAGACTTTCAGCGTCTTAGTTTCTTAGCGTGAAATTCAGCTAACCAGCTTCGGAATATACAGTGAATAACCTCCCTCGTTGCACTGTTTATTGGTCTATTCGTTTTAAATGATTTGTAACTATTGACAAATAACTAAAGCAAACAGTAATGATAGATTATGATTAGATGAATTATAATGTCATTGGGGTTATGGTACTTTTTGAAAAATAACAATGAAATGTTAAAGACCTTGATATATCCTTTGGTATTACCCATAAGCAATGGCCGAATTCACAGACATACTTAGTTTCTAAACATGTGCATTTAAATTCTTAATAAGTCCCAGACTAGACAGGCCATAAAAAAATTGGACAAAGGCTAGCCGCGTGCATTTTGTTCAAGCCTGAAACCATCATAAAGCATCGTAAAGGACTCTTAGAATTTCGAAAGCAGATAGAAAGTCGGCATTATTTTACAAAACGACAGCAATAAAACCTAAAAGGAAATTAGCGTGTAATAAATGAGCGGCCCGCCAGACAATACGGGTCATAAAAAGATCCCTAAAGATGGCCACAGGCAACAGGGCCTTTTTGACGAGACGACAGTCGGTTTTAGGCTTCCGCCCAGGAAGGTACCTATTCTCACCTTTCGGAGAGGCTGCCCAGGCCCTCTGACGACAGTTAGAGTTACGCTTCCGTCCCAGAAGGAAGTACGATCTCCGCCCTTCGGAGATCTACTACAGAGACCGCCCAGGGTCTGCACCGCGAGTGAGTTTTACGCTTCCGACCGAGAAGGAAGTCCGATCTCCGCCCTTCGGAGATCTACGACAGAGACCGCCCAGGCTCTGCACCGCGAGCGAGTTTTACGCTTCCGCCTAGAAGGAAGATACTTATCTTCGCCTTTCGGAGATCAAACCTTCGAATACCAGCCACTGGACCCTAGACAGCCATCAGTAAATGGAAGTGCCTCTCAACTCTCATGATAATTCTTCCACCCTGTCACCCAGTGAATACTATACTTTCACGTAGTATCCTAAAGATAAAGACTTTTACGTAGGATAACTAAGACTTTCCCGTATAATTAAGCCCAGAGAATCTCTATTGTTAAGAATCAACTTTCCCGTATAATTATGCCCAGTAAATATCTAGTTTTAAGAATACAAACTTTTTCGTAGATTTAAGAAAAGTGAATAATTAATTTTAAGAACCGTAGAATTATGTACTTAACTCTAATTTTAATGATATTTTATACTTAATTAAGATTAACTTTAGCTTAAGACTAACCCCACGATTAGAAAAATAAATGCCTTATAGTATGGTAATTACATAAATTGCTTTTCAGTTCCTAATCTTTTTTGTGTTATTCCTATAATTATAACCCACTGCATTAGTTAGCGTCTTATCAACCTTAGTGTTGCCATAGAAATGATATGCTTAGTTTCAAATTTATTATTTGTCAAGAATATTCTTCCAGGCTGTACTTCACCTGTCGTGTTCTCCTTTTGTCAGATGTTTTCCATCAGCCATAAAAAAAAGATTTTTTGTCCTTTTTTCTCTACAGCCATAGAAAATGTGACAGTGACCGACGCTGTCAGTCTTTTAAGTTACATTTACGTATATTTTGTTTGTTTACAAATACATTTTTTTATGAATTTGCAGTAATATTGTTTCAACTCATTATTGAGTTGGTTCATGAAATAAAGATATATCAATTTAGTTACAGTTTATAATAATTACTCGAAATGAGTAAACGAAAAGGACCGTCTGAAGATAACCTGAACCACGACTTTTGTGATTTCCTGAACGAGTTGGCGGACTATGAAAAGAATGTTAACAGAAATGTGCACAAATACAATGCATACAAGAAGGCCTCAGGAGTTCTCGCAGCATATCCAACCCGTATAAAATCAGGGGACGAAGCCAGAAAGTTAAATGGTATCGGTGACAAAATTTCCAAGAAAATTGATGAATTCCTATCAACTGGCAAATTAAAGAAACTAGACAATATACATAACGATGAAAGCAGCTCAGCCATATCCCTGCTGACCAGAGTAACTGGGATTGGCCCAGCAAAGGCAAGAGAACTTGTTGATCAAGGCATCAAAACCTTACAAGATTTAGAAGCTCACAAAGATAAACTCACTCATCACCAGAAGATCGGCTTAAGGTTCGTGATCTTTCTTTTCTTCCACCAGTTGATCAATGAAGAAAATTTGATAAACGTGAAGGTCTGTGCACACATTTGTTTATGCAGACCTGTTCTTGTTTTATATTTAAATACGCTGACAAAGATTAACTTCGAACATTGTTTTTAGATATTTTGTTGAATTCGAAAAGAAAATACCCAGGGCTGAGATCGAAGAGATTGAACCTAAATTAAAAAGTATCATTCGCAATTTGGATCCTGATTTTACTGTGACAATATGTGGGAGCTACAGGTAGGGATTAATGTTTGACACATTTACCAGGTTACTTATTTATTTATAGAAGCATTGATTCTTTAGAATTTGATTTCAATTGATTTGGCAAAATAGAAAATTCTACCTGTACTTTTTTGAAATTCACCTACCTTATGATTTTCCGTAGGAGAGGAAAGACCAGCAGCGGTGATATTGATGTGCTTCTAACACACCCGTCCTACATCAGTACTTCAACTGTTCCCAAGTCTGAAAAAGGATTGAGGCTAAAGAGTGTCATTGCCGCACTCCAAGATGCAGGCCTTGTGACAGATACATTGTCTCTGGGAGAAACTAAGTTTATGGTATATATTTAAATAATGTTTATTATTGTCCTTGTTAAGTTCTGGCATAATATTCATAATGTTATTTTGTTCAAAGGGCGTGTGCAAATTAGAAACGTCAATTGCAAGAAGATTGGACATCCGGCTTACACCGTTCGATCAGTACTCCTGCTCCACATTGTACTTTACGGGCAGTGATGTATTTAATAAAACTATGAGAACTCATGCCTTGGAGAAGGGGTTTACCTTAAATGAATACTGCTTGCGGCCTGTAGGATGTACAGGTAGGTGTTGTATAAAATAATCATAAAATACATTTTAATATTATGTACATACATATAAACAAAACATGTTTGTTTTTAATTTTTCATTATCTTTCAGGTGTCGCTGGGGAAGCAATTGAGATATCTTCAGAACAAGATGTATTTGACTACATTGATTTTCCTTTTAAAACACCGGACCAAAGAAATATGTGAATAGAGTACTAGTTATTTTCCAATGACATTACAAATAAACATAGACACATTGAAGAGCTCACAAAGTGGCAAGCAAGTGATACGGTTATTACCGTATTTTGATTTAGTATTAAACTGTCACTAGCAGAATTACGTATAAGTGTCAAAATGCCCTCCTGTTTGATGAGAAAGTGTTTCCATTACACGGCGAACATTACTAAAAAAACAAAAAATGACATTTCATTTAAGAGTACAAGCAAATTACTTATTCTTATAAATAATACAATTATTTCTAAGTGACGTTGAGGTAAAACGCATAATCAATAACGTAATTAGGTAATTTAATTGTAAAAATATCATCTCCAACCGAACCGAGCCGCCTATATGGAATTCCTTCACTGACAATGGTAAAAGGCACTACTAATTTAAGACACCAAAGGTTTGTAAAAAATTATGAGTTACGCTGTGATTTCTAATAAATAACAATGAACTACAACTACGTCGAAAGAAATGGACCACTTTTAGCGTTCAAAGGTGCGAAGATGATTGGACGCCTTCACTTCGCAGCACACTGTTCAAATCATTTTGAAAAAAGTGTGTAATAGTAGAACATTATTAATAGATAATGATAACTCGTCATAACTAAATGTATATTTGCCCCTGTGTCTCGTTTTTCCCGTCTCACCTATACAGCTGTGGTAAGTAAAAACAGAGTATCTTCAATTAGATATACTCTCAAGGAAGATACTGTGTTTTTACTTACCACGGCAGTATACCCAAGGGTAAAAGATGTAGTATTCAATGCAATTTTAAGTGGAAAAATGACATCCAGTCGTATTTCTATTTCATTCAAACTCACATTATTTTTGGGATGTCAATCTTTGTCATACATGACCATTGTTTAAATAAAGAATTTACTGGAAACATAATTGTATTTGTTACTTTACATTTTGTGTAAATATTGTGAGACAATAACGTATCTGTTGGTAATGTCATTGTTATTTTCAAATTGGTATTGCATAAAATGGAGTATGCTTTTTATTATTATTGTTAGTGTGTTTGTCGTAATTCATAGGCATTGTATGTACTATGAATTTATTCAAAATAATTGGACATGAACTATTGTTTATTTTTATCTACAAATTGTGCAATAAATAAATCATGTGTATTTTTACAATTGACTTTTTTTTCTTCATACAAAGAATTAGTTTAAGTGTGTTATTATTGTAAGACCCTGTTTATTACATTACCGTAGGGTAGGTTTACATTGAGTTTATATAAGAAAAAAGGACAGGATGCCAAGGAGTCAGTGATCATTATAAATATTTACTTCACAATAAGCATTATGTATAAAAATATTTATTGAAATGTAAAATTACATTGCATTGACTAATAATGACAATGAAACAAACAATTACATGTTACTTTTAATAAGCATCTATGTAAATTGTGTACAAAGGTTTTGTTTGATCCAAAATAAAATCACACAAGCGTGGAATAGGCAATTTGATTCAAATGTAGGAAAAAATAAAGATTCATTTTAGGTTATTTTATATATTCTTTTTTTTTTTTTATAAAATTTGACTGGGAGACACTTTCATAACAAGTCAAAATAAAGAAATGTAATGACTTCAGACCAGAAAAGAATTATTAAAAATATCCAGACTAAAGAAACAAGAATTTTATTTTACGCTTTTACATATTCAAAATTAGACAATCAACAAAATCATTTGACTCAAATAATTACATATTTTACTATAGAGTAGTTTATTATAAACATGTTTCAATGTAACATTTCGGCTAACTTAAGAAATGGAATCGGGCATAAAAAAATTACAGGAACAAAGTGTATTTTCAGTATTTTCGAGTTTTTACTATGTATGTAATTAGGGCTCTTATTAATTTCATATCTACCATGATAAGTCTGACAATTTTACAAAATAGTTCAACTTCACAGACAAAATTGTTATTATAATAAATTAGGTTAGGTTAGGAGCGTTTCCGTTAGCATTGAAAGTTTTCATGAATACAGTTTTAGTGTCTGCTTGTTGACTTTAAAACTCCAATGAACTGTCAAACATTGCATTTTAATATGTGAAATAAAATCAGATATCCCATTTCCACAATTTGTTTGCTTTATGTTTGAAGGATTCTACAAAAAATGAACAGTTAGGCATTTAAATGTAATAATTCAGGGTAGAAAGGGTTAAAAAACAGACAGTGGACAATTTTGCTGACCTATATAAATTGGGCATGTATTTAATATTATTAAAATGGAGCAATACAAATACATTAATATTATTGCAACCCAACTGTTAACTGTTTTACATAATGAAAGCAAAACTAGGAAGAATGATTGATTTGAAATAATATTACATGTTTCACAATGTCTTTAAAAATAATTTAACCCCAAAGAAATTCAAATAACATAGGAACAAGGGGCAACATAAATTTACATTATGACTCAATTAACTATGAACAAATATTACGTAATTTTCTATTACCTCTTGTGGTTTTTTTTATTCTCTATATGTAATATAATAATGTTCACATTCCTGAAACACCTCATAAGTAACACATTAATCACAACTTATCAAAACACTTTAACCACATATTAAATAATCAGTCATGTTTCTAAGATAAATAATATTTTGTCAAATAGGTATTAAAACTAACTCAAACATGCGACATGATAAATTAAAAAATTTGTTGCATTTTGTTTTGATTAATCAGCCACTTATTATTTCACTAAATACAGTAACAAAAAGTAACCCTAACAAACTAAAGATACATAGTAATAATAGTCTTACATTAAACATAAATACCACAACATTGCGTAATGGTGCAGATTTGGAATGTAATCATATTTTTTTGGTTAAATTTTCTTATAAATTTGCTAAAATATCATTTAAGCCTCTTCTCGATTTATTAGACATTATTTGGTATAAAAAAAATTCTTCACTATTTTAAATACATATATATTACTTAAATCATAATTATGTATCAAGGGAATCCTGATTGATAAGCTGGTAGAAATGAGAATTGGTGTTTTGCTTCAAGTTTTCCGGAGTATCAAATTCGAGGATCTGTCCGTCTCCCATCACCAGGACCCTGTCTGAATCCAGGATGGTGCTAATTCTATGGGCAATCGTTATCACTGTACTCTTGCGGAAAGAACACCGTAAGGTCTCTTGGATGAGCCGGTCGGTTTCTTGATCCACGTTGGCAGTAGCTTCGTCGATGCAAAGAATCTGAAAAAAAAAAAACAATAAAGAGTGAGATTGATTATTTATATAATACTAGCTGAAGTGCTCGGGGTTATGAATGGTTTGGAGGAAAGTTTTGAGGTTGTGATATGTTATCCCCACCCAGTAGTTTTCATCTTATTTTGAACGTCAAGTGTGCAAAATTTCATCAAGAAGTACAAAAATTATGCTTTAAGGGGTGGGAAAGGGGGTGGTTATTCAAAATCTCACGTAGACAGTGACCTTCCTCTTGTTTTGAAAGTCAAGTGTGCAAAATTTCATAAAACTATAGATTTGTATACAAAACAAACACCGGCCGGGGCACTCTTCTTTATCTGTACATACGAGGTTTGTTCAAAAGAAAAGGTGAATTTCGAAATTTTTTGAAAAGTATTTGTGCATTCATCAATATCCATTTTCTCCGTCGTTGACGTCATTCAACAACTCCTGAGCGATACTAATGCGATGTTGCTTTTGCTCAAAATTTAAACAATTTCGGAACAAACTTCGCTGCCACACGTTTCATGCCCAAAACATCCGAGAAAATTGCATGGCATGAGCCAATTGATATGCCAACATCCTCTGCAACTTCCCTAATAGTGATTCAACGGTTTTCCAAAACCATTTTCTTCACTGTTTCGATGTTTTCTTCGTTTGTTGACGTGGTTGCAACTCCAGGACGCTCATCGTCATTAACATCTCCTCGGCCTTCTGTAAAGCGCTTGTACCACTTGCCACAGTCAACATTTTAAGTGCGTTGGAGCACTTTATTCCATTTATAAGGCAAAATTTAATACATATTCTTTGATCCATTTTTTTCAAAAGTAAAAAATCGAAAAAAACACAAAAACGTGACTAACCTTTCCAGTTGTCAAAAACAAACCACTAATCCAAAACGGCTGATAATGCTAACATGTGATAAACATATGTGTACCAACATAACAAAAAAAAATTCGATAATCGAATGTACACAGCCTGTGAAAATTCAAAATTCACTTTTTCTTTTGAACAAACCTCGTATATACAGATTTGTACGTCAAGTCATTGCTTTCAACACGATTTCGAAAAACATATCGACAGCTCTGAGTGGAGAAAAGAACTCAGTCTTGGACATGACCTTTTCAATGGCACTGTCAACTTCTTGTATGTACGAATGGCCAGGTATCGAGTACTTAAAGTTATTTGTTGATTTTCATTGAGAAAGTATAAAACAGAGGTACTTATAAAAGAATTCCTATTTTGTAGAATACAAGAATCACTCAACGTTATCATTTCAGTGAAATTATTCTCAGCAGCCAAGTAATCTAAAATCTATATTTTCATATGAAGCGGTAACTTGGTGATGTGACATTATAATTTAGAGAATAAAACAATAACTTTAATAATAATATAATAAATAATAATAATCAACCGTACTGATGGAGTAGAATCTTATATATCAATAACTTTTCTCAAAAAAACATTAAAAACCTTCCGTCAGATATTAAACCAGCATTTTACACAGACAATAGTATAGGTAAATTTTGAATTAATGGTAAAGATAAAGAAGACAGTTAAGGCCACTCGGGCATTTATTCACTTCAATGGAATGATTGCCCGGCGTTATATGTAGGCAAAACGTCGCGTAATGTTAATATCCGGGTAAAATAACACTTAAGATTTCTAAATAATAATGGTTTCTCCGAATTTGCCAACCATCTCTTAGAAACAGACCACACATTCAATAAAAATACAGGCACTAGTTTACTGCAAAAAAATGGAAGAGGCATTCGACTAGATAACTTGGAAGCATTAGAAATAAGGAAATCCAAAAACACTAATAGTAGACTCATAAATAATCAAATAAATTTAAATAAAGGTCCAATTCTTAAATTATTCCCAATAAACAAAGAACACGCCCTTCCCGGTCAGCAGGTATCTGCTGATCTCCCATCCTTGGCCCTTCACTCGCCTGTTTGTATCAATCTATAACACATGTGTATCTTAGTTCATAGTTTAGTTGTATACTACCCTGAAGAAACCCGGTCGGCAAAAGTATAAATAAAAGTGATGTAAACAAAGTAATTGTTTTATAATCTAAAATCTTTTAAAAAGCACTCAAGTCATTTTCAGCATGACCTGACATGCTTTCTTTCCATATCGCAAAATATGTGGTTTTGGTTATCAAGTAGTGTGCAGTTAAATTGTACACAATCAACTTTCTTTTATAATGAACTTCTGCTCTCGGACATGATACAACATTTTGCTAATCTAAACAAAGGACGGGTATATCATTTTTTCTATCAGCCCTTTCCTTTCTCATAGCCATCTTATCTTTAAAATGATTTTCATACTTTAATGATAAATGGTCACTCAACAGATTATTATCTTTTGCAATGAGATGTTCTTCGCAAAGATCACACCGGGAAACCTTAAATTAAATTTGGTCATAAACATATGCCTGTACATGCTCAATTTCACCCCCTTTGTATTCATCTCTTCGCAATATTTTATGTACAAATCGTACATTTTCACCATGTCCAGATTCGACTCTAAATACTGCCGTGATGTTTTCGTTCGGCAGTAGAGCGACTCCACCTTGTTAAATGAAGCAATATGCTCTATCACTTCTTTTATTTTATCTGTTGGAAAACCGCACTGAAAACTGTCGATAGATGTGTCAAAATCACTGACGATTTTTAAGGTGTTCCAGAGTCACCATAATCCTCATATTCAATAAGGAATCACGCTTTAATCACTCTAATTTACACTTCAAATAGCAACACGCAGAAACTAACAGCTCGTCAGATAAAACGCTCTGTATAGATTAATGTGAAGTGAGTTACAAAATAACTTTTTAAGTTGGAGTTGGAGTTGAACCTTGTTAGGTTCCATGTGCAGTTGAAACCTTGTTTCACAAATTACAGTCAATAACTGATGCAGTTGGAACTTTTAACACTTTCTAATTCCATTAATATTCACTATATGGTGTTGGTGTCTATAGAAGAAATGGAGAATAGTGCAGTTGGAACCATTTTCAATCAATAACTCAAATCAGCCCAAATCGTCAGTTGGAACTTTATTATTCCAAAGAATCGTTCTGACAAAATAAAATGTTTTTACAATGAAGTCATATTATTATTTAAGGTTGTATTTTACTAAATTGAAGAGTCAGAATAAGAGTATGTATGTATGAATGAACCAAGGAGTGCGTGCCAAGATAGAGTTGTGTGGCTGTCCATCCTCTTTGCCTACCTCTGTCCCTGTGGGGTAACAGTGGGTTGCTAGTTAATTAAAATGATTCAGTATGACAATGGAAAATGAACAAGCGCCCACAGCAATTGTTTCACCAAAAAGCACCCAAGTTTTAATTTTTCTCTGCACCATATAAATATGATATTCCAGTATAAAGGTTCCATGAAATCAACTGATATTAAAATAACATAAAATATTACCTTGGCACTTTGTAAAATAGCTCTGGCCAAGCACAGCAGCTGCATGTGGCCCCGTGAGAGATCAGCGGCGGAGGCAAGCAGTCCCCCTCGGCTGATTATGATCTGCTTGGCGCCGCACTTCTCAATGGCGTTCCAGAGTTCCACCTCCAGGTACTGCTCCAGCGGGTCCAGGTTATCCCGGATGGACCCAGCGAAGACAAACGGCTCCTGGGGAATGATTGCCAGGCGGGCCCTAGAAAGAGAAAACAAAAAAAATTGCACTTTAACAATTAGCCAAGTATGCAAGGAACATTGGAGTCTCTGGAAGCCAAATACTGAATAAGATGCAGACTCTACTGTTTACTGATCTTGTTTTAGTTTGAAGAATGATTCAAAAGTACTGAAAATTTTGAGGAAGGGACCCACGCAATAATAAAGTACGTTATATTGTATAATAACTAATAACAATCGAGAATATTTAAACAACTGAAACTAATTAAAATGTGTACAACTGCTGTTATGTTATATTTTCAAGTTTTCACAGCCAAAAGTATGTTCTTGATTAATTTTGGGATATTGTGCCGTATTGCACTTCCTCCTGTAGCCTAATTATGTAAGCAATTGAAATTCACAAAAACCCCATTAATATTAACAAAGACAACGGGGCTAGGCTTAATAGTTCTTGGTATCCGTTACTTGATGGCTACAGAAAAACTCAATGCCGAAAACCACATTAAGTATATTAACAATAATTATTATTATATTGAAATACCGGTTTTAAGGGGGTTAACGCGCAGAACACGGTATCATTTCTACATACATAAATACACACTACACCACAATATACAAATCTGACCTGATGATGGACACTGTAACGTTGCCGGAAACGTTGGCTACAGTAGGAGGAAGCGCAACATGGCATAATATTCCAAAAACTATTCAAGAAGAAAAAAAAGGTCCCGTCAGGTCGATGTTAGTTCCCAGCTAGGCAGATTGCCTGCTCTAAGGAACCAAAAGCTCCAGTTATGAGTGGTGTATTATTCTGTAGTTATTGTTTTTCTTCAATTTACCATCTACTAAGTGTGTTATGAATAATTTTAAGTCAATGACATTACAAACAATAGACACGTTGTAGAGCTCACAAAGTTGCAAGCAAAAAATACGGTTAATTATTTCTAATTTAGAAACTGTCAATTCATGGTGGAATTCCATATTAAAATGAATTTTTTTGATTAAAAAACATTTGTAACTTTTTTCCACTTATTTATTTTAGATCGGACCGGTTTCACCCTATCACGGGCATCGTCAGACTGGCGCAATTAAAACTAAATCTATGGTATATATAGCCTCAATGTCAGGAGTGAGTTCCCCTGCTTCGGAAAACAATCTTGTCCAGGCCGTCGCCCAGTGGCAGAGCGCGCCCCTACATCGTAGATGGAGAATTTCCCTCGTGCCACTGTAGCATAAGTGCTAAATATGTTATTTTTATTTTATTTTATTTTTATATTTATTTATTTTTTATACTCTATTTCCACATCACGTAATTTTTTATTATTTTTAAATGTATTCTTTTTATATGACAGAGTATTTATTGCATTCACCGCTTTATTCTGCTGAAATAAAGACATTATTATTATTATTTATAATATTGTTTTTATTTATGACTTGAAATTTGTTTTATTGCTCACGGTACTGTTTACTATTATGCTTTTAAAAACTACTTTCGGGTTGGTTTATTACCCTCTGGAAGACGGATTACATTGTGTTTGTTTACTGAATCTTGGGTTTTAAAAAAATTATTTAAAGTCATTCGTGTCAGCTTTGTTTTGAACAGATGGTTATTTCTGGTTTTGTTTTTTCCCTGTGATTTCCGTCTTGTTTGATAACACTCGAAGGGTGAAAGCCAGAAAAATTGAAAAAAAATAAATTTTTTCCCAAAATTTATTCATAAACAAAAATAAAATAGAACTGCCACTGTTGTAATTTTTTTCAACAATTAAAAAAAAAATTGCGAAAATACCCCATTGTACAAAATTTCATAATACATAAGTACCAAATATTTGGATGTTTTTTATATTTCATTTTATAAAATGAAAAAGATTATCAATCAAGAGTCGATTCTGAAATAATGCCATTAGAAAACCTAATTTCTGCACTTACATATAGTTTGTTTCACATTTATAAACAAATCAATAGGAAAAACAGTGTAGAAAATCAGGCGATGTTGAGTATGTAAGACGTAGTTGCATAGTTATAAAATATGGATTAGAGTATAAAAATGCTTTATTAATGCACATTTTCTAAAGTCATAATACATATGTAGCTTACCTTAATGTATCTAAAGGCAAGAGACTAATGTCCACCGAGTCAATGGAGATACTTCCACTGTGTAGCTCACACAGTCTAAACAAGGCAGCCAGCAAGGAGCTCTTTCCCGCCCCTGTTCTGCCAACCACGCCAATCTTCTCTGCAGGCACGGTCTCAAAAGATACACCTTTCAAACTTGGCGACAGATGGTCCCTGCAAAGAAGCATATTTCCGTATTTAGATGAGCTCGGAAAAAGTATATATATATTTAAACATCAATTCCTAGTTCTTGAAAAAATGAAGCTAAAAAAGAAAAAAATCACATATAATTTCAGACAGAATTTAATTCCACCTGAAAGAAATTATCGAAAATAAGCAGTGGGGGAACAGAGATGTCATTATAATGTTTATGAAATTAAATATATATATATATATATTGTCAAATGTGGATATCAACAATAAAAATTATACTTCCAGCATTTGTTTAGTGTTCTATAACTAAAGGGTCCATTTACCACAGTGAAAAATGGCTAAAATCTAAAAATGATCCTTTGAGACACCAATTAAAATAACGGAATGTTTCTAATTGACTTTGAAAAAAAAAACAGAATCTTTGAAATGGATAAGCCTAACCATCTATCAGTGCCACCTTTACTTAAATTTAATACTAAAATATCAACAACAAAAAATCCCTCGAAAATAGACGAAGTCACAGAAAAAAGCATTAAAAAGGAACAATAATTATTAATGGCTAAATAAAAACTATTATTATTATTAATTGCTAGGTAAAAACTAAAAATACTTGAAGAACTTAATAATAACATTATTAAATTTGATTTTAAAAAAATAACAATAATGTTTGTATTTTTGTTCAACAGATTAAATAGAACTAAGGTTTATACGAGGTGTGTTCAAAAGAAAAGGTGAATTTTGAATGTTCTTTTTGTTTATTTTGTTTTTTTTTGTTCTGTTTTTTTGTTCTGTTTTTTTTTTGTTATGTTGGTACACATATTTTTATCATATGTTAGTATTATCAGCCATTTTGGATTAGTGGTTTGTTTTTGACAACTGGAAAGGTTAGTCACGTTTTTGTGTGTTCTTCGATTTTTTACTTTTGAAAAAAATGGATCAAAGAATATGTATTAAATTTTGCGTTAAAAATGGAATAAAGTGCTCCAACGCACTTAAAATGTTGACTGAGGCATTCGGCGAGTCTACTTTGTCTCAAAAAAGTGTTTATAAGTGGTACAAGCGCTTTACAGAAGGCCGAGAAGATGTTAATGACGATGAGCGTCCTGGAGTTGCAACCACGTCAACAAACGAAGAAAACATCGAAACAGTGAAGAAAATGGTTTTGGAAAATCGTCGAATCACTATTAGGGAAGTTGCAGAGGATGTTGGCATATCAATCGGCTCATGCCATGCAATTTTCTCGGATGTTTTGGGCATGAAACGTGTGGCAGCGAAGTTTGTTCCGAAATTGCTAAATTTTGAGCAAAAGCAACGTCGCATTAGTATCGCTCAGAAGTTGTTGAATGACGTCAACGACGATCCAGATTTGCTCAAAAGGGTCATAACTGGTGATGAAATGTGGGTATATAGTTATGACGTCGAAACCAAGGCCCAATCATCCCAATGGAAGCGACCAGAAGAGCCAAGACCGAAAAAAGCACGCCAAGTTTGATCAAATGTGAAGGTTTTGCTCACTGTTTTCTTCGATTACAATTGCGTGGTGCATCATGAGTTCTTGCCAACAGGTCGTACGGTTAATAAGGAATACTACAAGGAAGTTATGCAACGTTTGCGTGAAGCAATACGGCTCAAACGATCGGAATTGTGGAAAAACAAATCATGGATTTTGCATCACGATAATGCACCAGCTCACACATCAATGCTTGTTCGTGATTATTTGGCCAAAAACAACACCGTAATCATGCCTCAACCACCGTATTCACCAGATTTAGCTCCCTGTGACTTTTTCCTATTCCCGAAACTGAAGAGACCAATGAAAGGAAAGCGTTTTGCCACAATTGATGAGATAAAGTCAGAATCGAAGAACGAGGTGATGGCCATACCGAAAAGCGCATTCCAGAAATGCTTCGAGGATTGGAAGAAGCGCTAGCATAAGTGCATTATATCTGAGGGGGATTACTATGAAGGGGAGAAAATGGATATTGATGAATAAATAAATAATTTTCGAAAAAATTTAAAATTCACCTTTTATTTTGAACACACCTTGTATTACATTAATCTGCAAAGATATAGGGGCGCGCATTGTTCTATGACCAAAGGCAGGCTGTGTAAGTTCAGGTTTGAATTGTGAATGGAATTTAAACCCTTGACTCTGTGTAGAAACGGATGGTCCGTTTGATAGATTCGCCTATTTTAACAAATGGACTGCAATCTTTGGAGCACAGACGTCAGGTGGGAATGCTGTCCTTGTTCTACTGGTATTTTAATGGAAGATGCTTTGAGGAACTAGCGTCATTGATCCCTTCGGCACCGGTGCATAGTCGGGAAACACGCCAAACGCACGCCCAACATTTGCACACGGTTGACATTTGTCACATGAGAACGGGTAGCTTCTACGACTCGTTTTTGTGTTCAACAGCTCGGCTGTGGAATGATCTGCCAGCCTCTGTGTTTCCTCCATCTTACAACATGGGTCTCTTCAAGACCCAAGTTCACTCCTTACTATCCTCTAAAAGACCCTCCACACAGCATCGCCAAAGATGATATAGGCCTTGAGGGAAATTATTTCCCTCAGGGTCTCCTGTGTGGAGTTAATGTAAAAAAAGGAATATTTGATAATTACTGTCGATATGTATTTTCTTGTTGGTAGGATAATATCTTGCGTAGAAGAGCAATTTTTATTTTAACTCACCTATATTTCATGACAACTTCATTGAAGTTCACAAGGCCCATGTTTGGCCATCCATAAGGCGCTGACAGTAGTGAGAGATTGGTGGATGCAAGCCCCTCAGGTTCTATTTGCTTAATATATTCCCCGACCCTTTCCACGGCAATCATTTCTCTTTCTGTTTCCGTGAATGCATTGATGACACCGCCGAGAAGTGATGTCACAGTTAAGGCATACGATATTGCAAGACCCACCAGACCTGAAAACAGAAAAGTAAATAAGTATTGATGCCAAAATAAGTTCTAACCTATTTGCTGCTAATGACACACAAATAAGCTGTGTCTCTATCTATGTACATAATATATGTAGTCATGTTATTGTTTATAATTTATTAATTAGTTTATTTAGAACAGAAAGTATTAGATCGCCGCCAACAATACAAAGAGGCGTGTCTCATATTTAGCAGCTTCTAACACATCCAAAAAAAACTGCTTTTTGCCAGATTCTTATACATTTTATTACATGTTTCGCTAATGGGGTTTGAATTAGGTATTTTTTTTGCTGGCGTTGTGGGTGACAACATTCTATGTATGTATGTAAAAAAATTTGATTGTCCAAATTTTCCTATTTTAGGACCATAAATAAGTTATGACTGTCGAAAAGGGTGATGCGTATAATATGTTATTCTATCCGTCTTACTTATTAGATTCTTACGCGTCAGTTTAGTACTGGTATGGTTAAGCCCGGTTATATCGGACCACTAGTCGTCTATATTGACTGTAAATAGGGGGTGGGTCTTCCAGTCGGCGGGCTGCTAAGTATGTAGACTCTGTCCAGAATTATCCAAAGTGTAGAAGAGGCGTTGTGTGAATGCATTGCAGAGTCAAAGGCAGTTTAGAGATGTCCAGGTGAGAAGATTGGGCTAGTAGAGCGGAGCGGTCAAGTTGTTTCGAGTTCGAGTGATGACTGGGTTAGAGTGCCCGGCGTTTGTCTTTTGCAGAGTATTTATAAGACGCGATAGAACCGTGCACTTTGTTTGCGGATGAACGCTCGATCCGCCCCGTGTTATCGAGGTATCGTTTGGTATAGTATTTTGCGTTTATATGGGGTTTTTTTTTCCAACATTTAAGATTATGCAACAATAGAACTCACTCAACCGTTTCCTCTCATTTAAGCCACTTCTTCTCACCATTTTTATTAAGCTTACAATCGGATATACAAGTTTATTCTGAGGGTCCCAACCTCGACAGTGTATGGGAGAATTCTTACAACTACTTAATATTAACATTTTTATACCTAATTTATAAATAGCAATGTTGACGAGAGTCCCACCGTTTAATATATATATATGTTTGTTTGTGATTACTGTAGCGGGACTCTCGTAAATCTGAATTAAATTTTTGGGCAGTTTGTGTTTTTATCGGAACATTTGCATATTACCTCGTGCATTCGATGGGTTTGACCAATCACGTTCCGTCTTGTTGCTTGGACGGCGGAGAGGGGATACGACGTAAATACAGCATATCGTGCCCCGCCTGTCAGCCTGGCGAGCGACGTTGAAGGGATGACACGTAAATACAGCGTAAAGTAGCGTCATTTTAGTCATATGATGAGATGCGCCGTTACGTTCAATACACCTGGTTTAAGGCTGTTTTAACCACATACCTTTGTCATGGTAATAAGTCAAGTTTTTCACTATTTCGACCTTACGTGCCGCATAATATTTACACTGTGATTACGTGTAAGGGGGTATATGTACACCAGGAATGTGATGAAAAGCTTACGCTTGGGGTGTTTAAAACTCTGTCACAATTGATGACCATCAAATAGAATATCATACCAAATTTTGAAATTTGAACAGTTCTTGTTAAATGCTGATTCTAGGCCCATTTAGGCTTTTGATCAAATTGTAACTAGTATGACAGCATAACATTTATATACTTGTCAGCTGATTGCTTCAAATGTTTAAAAAAATCATAATGATGCTGATCGTCGGTTTGATGGCCATCCAATGTGATGGAGTTTGAAACACTTCCACCTGAGTTTGTCGCTCACAAGAGATGGATCAAATTTACCAGCATCCACGACGTCCAGGTTCCTCTGCGCCACGGCCACGGCGGCTGCCCCAGCCAGGAGAGCGGCCCCCATCAGGCGCAGGCGGAGCCCCAGCCACTGGGCGGAGGCGGCACTGCAGAGCCCTGCACGCTGGGACCGGTCCACCAGGTGCTCGCCCCCATGGCTCCAGCGG
Source organism: Halesus radiatus (assembly GCA_022606495.2). Lineage (NCBI taxonomy): Eukaryota > Metazoa > Arthropoda > Insecta > Trichoptera > Limnephilidae > Halesus > Halesus radiatus. The sequence continues at coordinate 136,911 of JAHDVE020006084.1, read as the reverse complement.
TCTGTGCGCGATAGAGCTCGGATCATCGTGGAGCCTGAAATTTAAAGATGAATGAATGAGCAATAAGGATGCACCATTTCACCAGCTACATATCTGAAGCAATTTATTTAATTATAACTAAGAATGTGATCTCTAATTTCAACAAATTACTGATATCCCTGTGCACAATTTGTAGGACTTGAATTCGAGCATGCCAAGGGTTAAGGTGATTGAAAAAAATACAATTTTCCACACTTTCATTGTTTGTTTGTTCATGGAAAATATAACGAAAATTGTATATAATAAAAAAAAGAATTAATAAGTACCTTCTAGTGTGTCATTAAAGTGTGAATAAATAGGTGACAGAGTAACACTGGAGAGCCTCTTCAATTCTCGTGATGTAAGTCTATATCGGTGTTGCAGCCAGTGATATATTGGTATCAGAGGGACTATCACCAGACACACCCAAGGAAGACCGTATGCAGTCACAATCACGGAGCCTGGAATATTTATATACAAAATAAGTAGTCATAATTTATCACAAATACTTAATCATTTTATATTGTCGAAAGAAATTGTCATAACGAAGACATTTTAATTTTATGTTTACGAATACATTTTCCATAATGATTTAAAATGTGCCATCTTCGATATGTTTGTTTTTTTTGTGAATATGGGAATGTTGACATCACGCTGACCAACGTCGGTGACAGCCGTCTTACCAGTTAGAGGCATTATCTACATCATAATGACATTTTAGCCAGTTCGAACTGTTTATTTAAATCAATTGGTATGAATGAAAAAATTAAAATTAGACCTTTTAGTGCGACGTTTTCAAAATGTACAAAATTATGAAAAATCCTTTATTTAAACTTGTTTGTCACCAAATATGTTTTTAGGTAAACATGTTTCTCACTGAACATGCTCATCAGTAAACTGGTATGTCACTAAACATATTTGTCACTGAACATGTTCGTTGCTAAACATGTTTCTAACTAAATATGTTTGTTACTAAAGAAATTTGTTTCTAAATATGATTTACCTATCACTCCAAATACTTGTGCGAGTAAGATATTTATGATGAAAGGTAGCGAATCATCCACAGTGTATGTGTCAGATGAGAATCTGTTTAGCAATCGTCCGGCTGGCGTAATGTCGAAGAATTTCATTTTCCCCTTAAAATATTAAAATTAAACATGTTACTCAAAATGATCAAAAATAAAACTACAATAACAAACTAAAATTTGTACTACAAAAAATTCGTCCCCGGCTTCTTCTTCCATTCACATTCGCGTCATATATTCTCCTTACACTCCTCTCTTCGTTCATTCGCTCTACATGCCCAAACCATCTAAGCGTCCCTTTCTTAATCTTGCTCACTACGCTTACATCAGCCTTGCATTCTTTACAAATCTCAACATTTTTCACACGATCATACGTGGTTTTACCACACATTCATCTCAGAGATCTCATTTCTACAGCATTCAGTCTACTTTCATCCTTCCTCTGTCAGTTCCATGCCTCACTGCCATACATTGGGCTTGGTATCAGCACTCCATTGTGAACTGCTAGTTTCGCTTCTTTGGACAACTTTTTGTTAGCGCCAACCGTGTTCAGTCATCCGTTAATGAAGTTTTCTGCATTCACCCTTCTTTCAATATCCCTATTAGTCTTTCCATCTTTCGTGAACATACTTACCAAATACACAAACTCATCGATCTGCTCCAAGTATTCATCATTCACAACTATATTGCACACTGTTTTCGTACTCTCTCTTTCAAACACCATGACTTTAGATTTACTTACATTCACCATTAGCTCATTATTCATACATACTTCACCCTAGATGTGAGGGACTGTAGATCTTCCATAGTGTTAGCAATCAGCACCGCATCATCAGCATTCAAGAGGCAACTGCAGACTACTCATTTTCGCGCCCAAGCCCGCCTCTTTCAATTCTTGCATACAATTATCCATGTACACCACGGTGACATTACGCAGCCTTGCTTAACACCTTTAGTGATGTCAAATCACCCCGTAAAATCACCGTTTGCCCTAACACATGCAACGCTTCCCTCGTACAGAGATGCGATTGCCTGTATAAGATTTGTATTCACACCATACTTAGACAACACCTTCCATAACTTTTTTTTATCAGTTGAGAAATATCCTTCGAACCCTGAAAAATATACTAACCCCTCAGCTTTAGAGCACCAATCTATCGGTGCACCTAGGCTGTGCTAAAGGTATCACTACCCAAATATTGAGGTTTCATATAAGACACTAATATAGGAAATATCACAAAACAAAAACAAAAATCCATTAAGAAACCTTTTGTCATCCAAATACATAGTTAATGGCACATTAAAATATAGAGACTTAGGTTCAAGGTTTGGGTGTTCTAAGGTTGATTGTTAAGTATGATGGACCTTACAAAAAATTACCTTTCAGCTGTTGTAAGGAACATCGTAAATAAATAAAATATTTAAAAAAATACATAGATACATATTATTTAATAATGAGGATAATAGTTACCCGCATGATTGTTTTGAGAAGCGTCTTGTGAATAACAACTGCCGCGTGTATGCCTCCGTAGGCAAACATAAACGCTCTGATGAGAGTAAATATTGAATTCAACACTGCAAATCCTGCATAGAAGGACAGATAAAAAGACACTTCAGTCTTGGTCCCATTATCTGCTGGCTCTTGGGTACTCCTTAACCACTGACTCGGGTTATAAAAATCATCAGTGATATTCCTTGTTATTTTGTTGACAAAGTTAAAGATGTCTCCTGTTATATTCATGAACAGATCTCCAACAGGTAGTTCCCTTTTTGTAATGTTTCTAATGACCATATCGTTTTGATTGTAAGTTTCCGGGGATGGGCTTGGAAATTCCAAGACTCCTTCTTCGAGCGATGTTGAGTTGGTTGTGTTGCTCGGCGACATTGACGACACCCAGAATGATAGCCACAAGTCGGTAGTGTTGCGAGATATTTGCATCAGGAGTAAAGATAAAAGAGTGGCCATGGCTAACCAGTGTCCTATACTCTTCCAGTAAAGGGCTATAACCCAAAAGTCTACACTGCCAACTGCGCTAATTTCCTGAAAAAAAATAAATTATTACACCGTCTTTAGATGCATACTGTCGATTCTTGACATGACCCGAATCAAGTATCACTTACGTGCTATATATTCCTCAGAGACTACTCTCTTGGTGTAATTATTCCGCATTTCTAAACAATCTAACCGTACCTTTTTAAACTTGTTAATTATGCTTATATCAGCCATGCATTATATGTGGATCCCCATATTTGTGATACGGTCATAGAATGTTTAATCATGCGTACACCTCAATGATCTCATTTCTACAGTATTCATTATTCCTCTGGTAGTTCCATGCCTCACAGTCATACATCATTGGCATCCAAACTCCATTGTGAACTGCTAGCGTCGCCTTGTTTGACAATAAGTGTGTAATAAATATTATTATATCAGTTTTAATAAATATTATTATATAATTTTTAATAAACATTATTATTATAATTTTCAATAAAAATATATTTTTTTTATTGTTATTTCTAAATTTATTTAATACTTGCCGATACTTCGATATTTTTATTTTTGTAATATTAATGTTTTTATAATGTTGATATTTTTTACAATGTTGGTATTTTTATAATATTGGTATTTTTATAATGTTGATATTTAAAATGTTTCTCAACTGATAAAATATATCAGGATATATATCGCTGTATACATATATCATAATGTTTATTGCCGATATATATATCAACGATATTTTAGAATTTAATTATTTAAATTTATTTATTTATTTTTGAATTTTTTAAATTTAATGTAAATCAAATTTAATAATGTTATCAAGTTCTGTAAGTATTTTTAGTTTTTATTATTGTGAGAGCTGTTTCGGAATTCAAGGCCATTTTGAAACTTTGGTTAATTCACATTGTGACGACTTATTTATATGATTTTATTTACTCCCACCCCTTTTCCATTTGGACGGGTTTTTAGAATTTGATATTTCAACAATATTTTATAAATTCCCCGGACACCGTCAAGTCGAGTTGTTGATATTTTTATAATATTGATATTTTTATAATATTGGTATTTTTATAATGTTGAGATTTAAAATGTTGATATTTTTTAAATATTGATATTTTTATAATATTGATAGTTTTATAATATTGATATTTTTATAATATTGATATTTTTATAATATTGGTACTTTTATGATTTTTGATGATATTGACATTTTTATAATATTATTTTAATCGGTGTTATAAAATTGGACTCTAGTATCTCAATAACAAAACTGTTTTCTGCTTTTTTCTTTTTAAATATTTTTTTTCCAACTTATGTACATTGATCACAACATGCGTGCGCCTCTATATCCTAATTTTGCCCTACATTTGTATGATGATTGTTGTTTATTATTGAATTATATAATATTGTTAAAATAAACTCCTGCTGACAAGCTACTTGCAGTGGCTCAGCGGGTATAAGTTCCCACTGTATATAATTAATATTATACAATTAAAAAAAATAGATGTATGTAGTAGGGCGCCCTTGTGGCTGCCGGCGGCTTTTTATAATCGCTCCTAGTTTATCTTGGAAATATTGGTAAGTTCTTAATTTTTCCAGTATAAAAATAGCGTAAAATAACCGCGATAATTTTTAGGCTACATTTATAAAAATTACATAATTTTAGTGTTGCCGTCTCGGGCTTAAATCGAGTTTATAATAAAAACCCAAATATTTTATGTTGAAATCTGCTATCTGCTCTTCTAAATTAACGCATCGAGCATCGGTCATCGGTCGAATGTGCTGGCCACACGTACAATGTAAAAGACTAGTAAAGTGTCAAAGTGAGTGATTTACAATGGGCATTCCTTGAGCTATTGGTGATTGTAAAAAATATTGTATACAACCGGGCCACACTATACAGACAGTGAAAGTATTATTTTGGACCCCCTAGTAGCTGGAAAGATATCGTTGTATAACCTTGAACGTGGTACCACAATCCGTAAAATTAGATTTCGTGGCTGCCGAGCAAGGTGCAATAGGAAAAAACATTTGACGAGAATTGATCTTCTGCTGTCACGGCGGCCTGGTCCTGACCTCCAGTCCACAGAGCAGATCCGGCGTGTCATGCGGCCCACGGACGTGCCCGACCAGGGGCTGCTCTGCGACCTGCTGTGGTCCGACCCCGACAAGGACACCCCCGGCTGGGGCGAGAACGACCACAGAGTGACCGTCACCTTTGGCATTGAGATTGTGGCCAAGTTCCTCAACAAGCACGACTTTGACCTGATCTGCCGGGCGCATCAGGTGGTAGAGGACGGGTATGAGTTCTTTGCCAAGAGGCAACTGGTCACCCTCTTCCCGGCGCCCTACTACTGCGGGGAATTCGATAATGTAGGTACAATGATTTCAGTGGATGACACGCTGATGTGCTCTTTCCAGATACTGAAGATTTGAGGGCCCTATGGATCAGTCCCCCCGGCCCCTGTCCTCCCTCGCCGCCCAACTTCACATAACTCCTGAATGTAAAACTATGTACCTTGTTTTACCGAAGCGATCATTTCAAAATTTCTTTTTTTGCTAGTGTATCTATCAACGGTCTACTCAAAGTGTCCCCTTTTAAGAGTATTCTGTGTTATATATCCTAAAAATATGGATAATAATTCATCGTCTTAAGTACATTCTTGAATATAATGGAAACAATCACTCTATCATTTGTATTAGAGTCTTGCAATATATCGTAGGGAATTAATACGGTTAGCTTCTTTTTTTTCAATTTAACATGTATGAAAACTTAGACCAAGCCGTATTTAGTTTTGATAATATCTCTTTATATGGTTTATAAATAATGTGTAATGATAGCCTGTACAAAAAAAAATAGATGTAATATAGGAATAATGTAAGAATAGGAAGTAAGATTTGTACAGCGCCCTTGAGGTGATTTTTCACAAAAACGGCACTATAAAAATCATCCGATTATTATTATTATTATGTACACATGTTAGGTGTGGATAATGTGACTTTTACCTCTTGCATCATATTGTTGCTGTTGGAAGTCTCACTCTTTAAAGATATATTATCCAATGCCACATTGTTGGAGAAAGAAGTAGATCCGCCAGGGCCTTCATTGTCACTGGCTTCAATGTCGCTGGGTGAGAAATATTCATCCAGCTCATTCAGAACTACTTTTGGTGGGCCTAAAATAAAGCATAACAACAAATATGAAAAAAAGATATTGAATCTTGAAAATCACAAGTGAAACATGAAATAATAAATGTACCTTGATTTTTAATGGTTCCATTTTCCATAACAATAACGTGATTTGCCTGTGAAACATATTGCAGGGCATGGGTCACTAATATTCTAGTCTTGTATTTTAAATGCCCCATTATGCATTTTCTATAGATGTGCGCTCCCACCTTCACATCAACAGCTGATAAGATGTCATCGAGTAAGTATACTGCAACAAAGGATTTTTTTTTTAACAATGTTAAACTTGTAAGATCCTGTAGATTCTAAACACTGCAAAACTATTGTAAGATTCTGTAGGTCCCAAATACTGTGCAACCATTGTAAGATTCTGTAAGTCTCAAATACTGTGTAACAACCATCGTAAGATTCTGTAGTTTCCAAAGACTGCAAAAAGTGAAAAAATGTCAGATGACAGAATATCATGACAAAGTGGGTGCTCCAGTGCAAGCGACCTAGCAGCCGACCGAGGAAGAGGTGGACTGACTGCGTGGAAGAGAATTGGAGCAGGATGGGAAGGCCTGAGAACTGGAGACGAATGGGTAGAGATTGGAGCTGGCGGAGGACAAATTCCACCCAGGGATGTATAACCGCGATGATGAAGTTCATTTAAGCAATGAAATATTATTTTAGTTATTTTACATACCTTGTTTGTCTTGGTATACAGCACGTGCTAGGGCTATTCTAGCAGCCTGTCCCCCACTGAGAGAACCACCGCCTTCCCCGATGCAGGCGTTACTTCCCAAAATTGCAATATCCTCTGAAGTGTAAGGAAAATAAACAGTTAAAATTTGTCTTAAAGCATTGTCAGGTAAGTAATTTAGTATGAAACTAGATATCACAACTTTTATTAAAATGTTCTACTATAACCTGTCAATCCACACGCATTAATCACCGTTCTGTATTTAGATTCTTCGTAAGCTTTTTCAAAGAGTATGTTTTCCTTTATTGTGCCTCTTTGCAACCACGGCTTTTGACTTGCAAATCCAAATTCTATAAAAAAAGCAAAAGACAAAATAACGATTAAGGATTAAATAAGGATTAAAGCAGAAACACTAAAGAATTGCGAGTATCAGATCTGATAAAAACTCGGATACAATATAATACATACATAGTTGTAATATACAATATAAATATGTGTCTCATTTTTACCTGCTTTACCATCCAACATACAGATTTCTCCGTCCACTTTGATCATTTCCGCGAGAATCGCATTTAAAAGAGACGATTTTCCACTTCCCACTTTCCCAATAATACAGACCAGGTCACCCCGTTTCACGTGGAAAGTCAAATTGGTTAACACAAATGGTTGATTTAATTCACTTTGTCTACTTGACGACGTAGCTTCAATGGAGGAATCTCGCCTTTGGATATGTTTGTACTTGGACTGGGAACTTAATTTATGCCTTGACTTTCTGATGGATTCCTGGATATCATTTTGCTTTTGATCTACCATAGCTGTGGCCCAGGTGAAGCTTGCATTTTTCATGGAGAAAATTACATTTCTATCATTGTCTTCTTCTTCTAGCTTATTGTAATAGTGTTCTTCATTCATATCTTGCAACTGAAAGACAAAAATAGTTTCAACAAGTTAAAAAAACTGTAAGAATTGAATGAAAACTGTATATATTATCATTGTTAGAAGAGGGGATTAAAATAAACATGAATTTGGCCTTCAAAAGAGGACACAGGTCTTAGTGGATTTCAACCATTACTAACCAACTAACCATCACGCCATTTCACCGCAGGTGGGTACAGGGGGGTAAAGAGGATGAATCACCATGCAACTGTCATGGTACACATGTCTTGCTTCATTCACATGCATACTGTTACTGTTAATCTGACTCTTGACATGACTCAAGTATTGATTCACTTGATTGTGTCATGTCTTCTTGGGGCGTCCCCGACTACTTCGATCCACTTGCGGGTCATATGTGTAGACTTCTGATACTCCTTTCTCCGATTTATGTAAATGTCCAAAACTTTTAAGCAATCCTTTCTAGATCTTATTCACTGCGCATATATCGACCCTGCTTTATTTTCAAATATTTTATATTATTTTTTATGTGACACCTCACAGGAGTGCCCCTGTTTATATGGAGCACATACAGGGGAACTATATCGCCACCCGGTAGGGCGACATTGTGAGAGGGGTCAAGGAGGGGGCTGTCAGAAGGGATTTTTTAATGCGGGCCTAGAAGAGACCCGGATAAAATGCAGGGGGAAAGACAGATGGCGGTAGCTCGATCCACATATGTGCCGACTTACATACAAATGAGTGTGAGAAACAACCCATTCTCATAAGTCAACATCAACTGTGAAGACGTGTTCCATTCGTGTCCGTCGAATTTCATGAACATGCACTGGCGCGAAGGGGATCAACACTGCTAGCTCCTTCAAGCAGGCTCTACTGAAATATCTGTAGAATAGGCTCAGCACACCTACATTGTGTCTGTGCTGTGATGCCAATCAGTCTGTTAACAACGGATTGTCAATCAAACGAACCGCCCTCCAGGGTTATAAATATTATTGCATAGAATTATAAATGTACAACATATACGCCTCAAAGATATAATTTATACTGCATTTAGTCCATTTTTGACATTTCTGTCAACTCCACGCATCACTGCTATACATCACAGAATTGTCGAATAAAATCACAAGTACAAAAGTTTTTACAACAACTCACGTCCAGTAATCTTTGAATGCGTTTCACTGACACCCAAGCTTCGGTGATACCATTTAGGACCCATGGGAATGCGTTCAAGGGTGAAATCAGCATATTCAGCAACGCAATAGTTGTGAATACTGTTGCAGCAGTGAGCTTGTTTCCCAGGAGCACATAAGTGGAGAGGGTGAGGGCCGTTACTATAACTGGTGTAGTCGCCCACAAGAAGACGCATATCGCGTCCAAGTATTTTCGTCCTTTTAGGTATTTGATTTCATTGGCTCTTATCGCTGAAATTTAAAAAAAATAATTAAACACAATCTATATAAATAAAGAATGTCCCGGGCGGGCAGTGGGTGTTTGTTTTGTACACAAATCTATAGTTTTTATCCCGAGCTTGATGAAATTTTATACACTTGACCTTCGAAACAAGGGGAAGGTCACTGTCTACATGAGATTTAAAAAAACACCCCCATCCCCCTTTCCTACCTCTTAAAGCAAAATGTTGGTATTTCTTAATGAAATTAAGCCCACTTGACATTAAAAATAAGAGAAAAATTACTGGGTAGGGGTAGGAGTAACACATCACAACCTCGAAACTTTACTCCTAACCATTTATAACCCCGGACAATGCCGGGTACCTCAGCTAGTAACGGCTTTTCACTTATTTAATCTCTTGGTAGAAATTAACACATTCATGGGCATTTGCCAGAAAACACCGGAAAACAGAGGTTCGTGATATGACACATGCTGTATTTTGCATAAGAGGAACAAAACAGTGTTTTGTTAAGTCGATAAAAATTAGTAATAAAAAATGAACGCCTAACGTCTTTGGGTGTGACGCTATCAAGTACAGAAGTGTTAGCGTTGTAACACAAACAGACAGGCTACATAATTACTGCAACACAAAATTTGAGTGTTGTATCACATCCCTGACTATAATATAAGTTAGTATGTACTACTTTTACTACCTGACTTGGCCAAAATTTGGGTACGTTTAAATAAGTAGGTAAATAATAAAATAAGAATTGATAGGCTCAACAATTTATTTCGCCTCTCAGTAGATATAAAAACTTTTATTAAGCAATTGAAAAGTATTGAATAGACAATATCATATTTTTGACAATTCAATGGATATTTAAAAGCTCCATAGCTCATGATGGAAATGACTTTGTGAGCTAAAAATGGTGATGTTGTGTTGGAAATTCCAGACAAGAAAAGCTGTGTAAATTTCATAATGCCGGGGCCCATGTTAAAAAGAGTTTGTTCTTGTATTGAAAAGTGCACCATTTAACACTTTATGTTGGACTAACTGATTAAATAGGCATTAGAATGGTAAACATGCTATCTTACGAAGTACACAATAATAATTCTTGTACATTTTAAAATGAAATGAACAATTTACCTGTAATTTTGTCAACAAAATGGTTTTCCCAGACGTATAGTTTGATGGCCCTCATTCCCCGGATAATTTCAGTCATGAGACTGACCCTGCCATCTTTGTAATGCATGAGGTCCGTGCTTAATTGTCCTATTTTATTGGCGATACACTTATTGATCGGTATCAATATAATACTAAATACAAGCCCGGCGAGGAAAGATATTCCAACTTGCATATGGAGCAGAAAAAGCGTAACACCGAGCTGAAAATAAAATGTAAAAAAATACATATCCCCAAATAACTTCCTACCCTATCTACCTTCCTTCCCCACTTCCGTCAGCTTTACAATATACCTAAATTGGGGATGCCATAGTTCCACTGGCTACATACTGATATGACGGCTTCCACGGTCGAGGGGTAAGGCTCTCGACTACGAATCCGAAGGTCGCGGGTTCAAATCCCGGTGTGCGCAAGTAAAATTTATTGAATTAATTTGTGCCGTTTCACAATTATATGTAGTATAATTATTTTATTGGTGATACACTTAAAAATGATGCGTAGTATATTTGCGCACGTTCCAGAGTGGAAGATACTCTCAGTATCGCCCTGGTGAAAGACCACCATTCAGAATTGAAACGTTGCTTGAAATGGCTTTTAGCCGTGTTTGGTGACCAGATCTGAATAACCAGGTATTTCCCCACCTTTCCTCTTCCTCTTCTCCTTCCCCTCCACAATACCTTCAGCCTTAAAACATTCCCCAATTGGGGATGCCATAGTCTCACTGGCTCCAGACGGTTGGGAGCAGTTGGGAATCTTGTGAGGTATTCATATAAAAAAAAATACTGCATTTTTTTAAACATTTTTACTTCTAATACGCTCAGGAATCAATGGTTAAAGTCTGTCGGGTACGTGCTGTTACACCCTGTACGTATATATCTGAAATATTTTACTAAATTGAAATAAATATAATATAAAAACAGCAGTTAAAATGCTAAATTTACTGTTCGTTGGAAATGATTCATTGGCAAACAATAAATAAGAAAAAAAAACTAACTTAAGCGCACTTACAAATCAACTCAAACATTGATAGCAAAGTTAATTGCATTACGAATGTATGTATTTTTTTTCCGATAAACTGTTTATCTTTCTTAGAAAAATGTTGTTGGCATATAATAATCTTGTGGTTTTAAAATATATACACTCAATGTTTGGAATGGCAAAATTGATGAATTTGCACACTGGTTGACATTGACTCTCTTAGGTCTAGTTGTTTGAACCCTCGTGATATTTGAGATCATCACAAATCGGCAACCAGCAATATTTTTTGACATTTCTCACTTCAAATATTATTCCCCGTTAACTGCTGGTTCTCAGCCTCTGACATCGTTTAAATAAATTTAGATCATCCCGTCAAGCACAATGTTTATCAAAATTTAATCAAACGTTGACACGTGCCTAGAATCTGCGGGTAACGGGGGCCACTATTTGAAGTGACAAATGCGAAATGGTCGATTTTGAGATGATGTCAAATGTGACAAGGGTTTAAACAACTAGGCCTTATTATTTGTTTGCAGATTTATTCTCCAGATAACAGATTCGAGGAAACATACAATAATTTGAAGAATGCCATTAAGGTAGCTCTTCATTGAAGTGTATTTGTATATTTTGCAATCTAGTTCATGTATCGAGTACCGATGATTGTGTTAAAACAGTCAAATAAAGGGCACATATAACTAGTATGTAAACAAAGACATGTTAATTGATTTATTTTTATACCTGTAAGGGTATGCTCCAAATGGCGTGAAAACTGGGGCAAGAATTCACAATCCTGTCCGTGTCTGTCGACATGTAGTTTGTCAGTTCCCCTACTGTAAAGTTCTTATTCAATTCTGTTTTGGTAACGGAAAGGGTCTTTCTGAACACTGTTGTGATAATAGCGGCTCTCAGTTTCAGGCTCACAACGGACATCAACAAATTGAAATGGGACTCGCAAAACGCGCCGATAAGTGCTGACAGTAATAATCCTCCTGCATAAAGGTATCTGGAAAAGGAGTTATTTGATATTAGGCCAGTGCGTATCATGGTTACTTTCACAGAATAAAGACATCGTTGCCTATCCATGTGATGAAGTATTGAGGGAAAATTTACTACACCTATTAGTGCCTCCCACACAAACGTTTTCGCCTGCATTTCTCGATATTCACCCCAAAACGCCTACCGATATGCCAGATGTGGAAAAAGTTAGGTGAAGGCCTTAATTGGTTATTATACCTATACTAACAGTTAAGGGCTGGTTTTATAACCATCCATCGATAACGCTTGATACTATTTTTAACTAATATTTGGACTACAACCCGATTTTACTGTTTTATAAAGGTTTGTCAGATTATTGGTAGTTTGACAGCTGTCAGTTATTGCCCGATGATCACTTATTTGAAACTGTGCATTATTTTAATTAAAAACACAACATATAATTTGCATTTGTGAAATAGATTCCTCACCGAGAACTAAAAATGATGACAAGTAATCAAGACAAAAAATAAGATTAAGAACGGATAACAATCCGTTAACGAAAAATGGTTTATTGTGTTACAAGAATTTGGTAACTCATTTATAAAACTGGACCTGAGGCAATGAAATAAAAAGTATGACAAATGACGAGCAATTTTCTTGTGGTTAACAATGTTGCCTTTCTATATGCTAACTCAAAACGATAATTAAACTAAGATAATTTGTGGTAGATTCACATGAACAAAAAATAAGATGAATAATACACATTGTAGTTTATGTGCAGATAAAGAAATTTATAGTGTCTAAAGAATCTTTATAGTGTGAATGCTGCTTGAAATCTCGAGTTTCATACATATGTATAAAATAAATTTATTAAGTCAAGGGTCTTATTAACTAACGAGTGGTGGCCATTTAGCTGCTACAGGAATTGAGGAAATAAGACAGAATAAATTAAATACAACCAGTTATCTTATTGGAGATTTTAACCACAGAGCAAATAATAAATAGAGATGCCCTAACACACAATGGGAATAAACCAAAAAAAGGGGGGCAAGCTAGGCATGCCGCCAATTTAAGTAAAAAGGTTTGACTTGTTTACAAAAGACGAATATTTTGTTAGAGTATTTAGTTTGACCCTTTTTATAAATGTTTTGTAATTTGTTCACAGCAGTAAAAATCATGTGTTTATTTTTTGAGACAATTAATTTGTGTTTGGGCATAACTTCTATAAATGTTGAAGCGCAGCAGAGCAATTTTAAACTCTGGATTTTCCCGCTAGGAGAAATTAATTATACCACAAAGAAAAAAACAGTTGTTATTGAATATTTTCTCTTATCTTAAAATGACTGAAAAGTAGTTACATTCCATACTAAATAATGTCCAACAGCACCGGAATATATCATGAAATGGTGCGCAATAACATAATTTTTTTTTAAATTCACACAAATTTACTTATAAATATTAAGCTTACCCAAGTTCAACATCAACCGAGCTGTCCTCGACGTAATTTACTAATCTGCTCAAAAGTAACGGGCCAGCAAAACCTGACAAATCAGAAAGCAGCTTCAAAAATCCAATGGAGTAGAATTCAAAGCCAAAGCATCTATGAAGGGCCTTAAACAGGGAGACATTGTATTTCCTCTTCGGGGGCAAAACTTCTACCCTGGGCAAAGAAGTTCTTGCCCCTGAATATTCACCTATAGATCCATAACTTCCTAAAAGAAAAATAATAATTAATCAGACTGTACATTGTAGGTTATCTAGACATTATGTTTGATGAAACATTGTAGTTGGTGTTTGAAAACATAACAATCAACAATCAAAGAGGATTGATTACTGCTGATACTAGTTCATAAACAAGGCAATTTATCGAGACATCACTCATATACAATGTAAATTTATTGTCAACAAAACTAAATAATGTTGCCTTCTCATAGTAAATGAGAAAAACATTTATTACCATTGAGAAACCTGTTTGATAGAAGAAAAGTATTAGAAGAAGAGTCTACTTTTTACCCAATATTTTTTTCTGTCTGGGCAGAAGCTTTGTAGAAAGTCCATGATTTTTGTCAGATTACCATTTTTAGAAAAATTAAGATGGTCTTTGACTATTTTTTTAAATGTCTCGTTTGACAGCGGGTGACTAGGAGAAGGAAGTCAATTCAACATGAAACGAGAATAAATTAATTTATGAAGGAATGCAAATGCAAACCAAAAAACAATAACATTCCTTCTAATACTATTTTCATAAGCATTGTTATTCAAGAATAGAACACTAAACAGCAGTAAGTACCATACTATAATATTAGTATACGAGTGTACCTACCTATAACCCAATGTAAAAAAAAAATTAAAAATAAGTAGGTACTTTTTGTAATAAAAAAAGTATCTATGATTAGTGTAGATTTCTGTATTATCATCAGAGTAATTTTGACTTACCACTGCTTCTCGGAGTGTCTTGTATGTCACTTGGAGCCTGATATTTGTCAACATTTCCGATCAAAGCTTTGTCCATCTTGCAACTTATCGTATTGCAGGACATGTCTGCAGGCAAGTCGAAAAGATCATCCGGATCTTTGAGTTTCCTTTCCAAACCTGAAATATTAAAAAAAAACGTAGAGAGAATGTTTATTGCATTATTGGAGGAATTGAAAAGCGGAGGCTCTAAGAACATATAAGAAATGCGTGCAGCAATATTATATTCTACTTCCAAGTTAGGTTATGTTAGTTATTTATCATTGAAATATGGTAATACAAAATTATTGGCACCGTTTACCGTAGAGCAACTTTATTTTGCTATGGGAAACGTAAGAAAATTTGTATTCTTCCTATTTCCATCATTAAAGACTGTAACGGTAGTTTGAGCCACGTCAAGAATTGAACTTGTGAGGCCTGGATGCTAACCCAATGGTTTCGCTCACTCAACCTCTTCATAATTATAAAATTGTTTTATCTTGTTTTTAACAATTTAATCAAACAAATATAGTAGTTCAGTAGATACCTCTTAAGAACAATGGTTCCACCCAGTGAAACAGAAGTTTTGAGACCGGAGTCACTCCGAGCATAGCCGTTCCCAAGGTCCCTTCGTCTTCTATGAAACCAAACAGAAGAGGTTGCTGCTCCCCCAACTGAAGCAAAACACATGATATTCAACTTAAACAAAAATCAGAAAAAAATACCAATTTGATAATAGCAGTATTTTAGTAAACTTTTTACCATTTTCTTTCTTAATAAATCAGAAAATGTGATGTATTTTGAGGAACGTTCAAAAAACATTATTCATAAATTTAATACGAACATTCACAATAAGTGTCAAATTTTGATTTGTTTACTTACTATCTTCATGTTTGTTGACATATTAAAATTATTGACACAAATCATAATAGAAAAATATGGGTTGGCATAAAGTTAATTTAATTAATTAGGTTAAATTTTGGAATAACTTATTGATGAATATAAACGTCATTGTAATATATTTTTAATCATTAAAGATAAAATTAACAATTTTCCAAATGAAAGCGAAAAGACACAGAAAAGAAAGTTCGAGTCCCTGCTGCTCTGTTACCTCTAACCTCTTTTCGGTTACATGTTTCATTTTGAGAGTTGTTAAGATTATCTTCAATGATTAAAAGTATATTAATTAGGTATTAAATGCTTAATGATTAAAATAGTCTGTTAATTTAGGGAGTTGAAAGATATCAGATGTCTTTTTCTAGGAAATTGCAACTGCCGTGGCAACACTGGCGCCACTTTTCGGGGTGTCATTATCTAAACGCTGGAACCATTGACTTCCAATGTCAACAGGGCTACTATTTTGTGTAGTGTAATAATATGAAGGGTTAAATTTAATTAATTAACTAAGCATTGCAGGGGTATAGTCGTAGGACAAATTAGTTTTGCTAGATTTGTGCTTCTCTGGTAATGAAGCGGCATAGTCAAAATTTTGAAGAACTAAAAAAAGTAATAGAAAAAATTCTTGTCTTCCCAATGAAAACTAGGGTAAACAGTCTCTCCCAACATCAAGAAGTTTGGGAACCCTTGCTCTAACTTCTAAGGCATGTGTAAAAGAAGTGTGTTATATTCTTGTAATATTCAATGCCTTCCTAAATAAATCCCAATACCCTGACACCTAAGATGGCCGCCGATCATGTTCAAACAAAATATCTTATATGGCCAATATTGTTTATTTACTCAAGTTCTTATCCCTAATAACATAGCAGCCTAGTATGAAAATTCTGAAAAATTCGTTGGCAAAAAATACATAATAAATATATTATGCCAGAGGCGCTAACAATTTCTAAGCATATACATAGGGTGGCATTGGTTTATGATGTTAAAAATATTACATATTATTTACCTGTGAGTATTGAGATCCAACGAGATGAGGAGAGTAATACGTGGGGCTGGTGATGCCCTCAGATGGCAGCAACGTAAAGGCGTACAATATTTGCAAAACTAACACTACTAATTCCAATACATAGGATTGCTTGAGCAAGATCAGAGTCCTCAGAGAAATCACACTTAACACCGCCGTAACACTCCACAACACTAGAACCACAATCGGTCCACGAGGACTTATCCCAAGTCTATGTCTTAACGCGAGAATGAATGCGAAATGCATGATCCACGTTAAACATTCGGTTCCACTAGTGAAGTAATCAATTGCCATCGCTTCATTCTCAACGTCTTGTATGATTGTATAGATTTTGATTACCGGGATCACAGCGATGCAAAGAGTGAAGATACTGCGTGAGTTTATGGCAATTTCTTGCAGTCTTCCGCGTACGACCCACCGAACTTGTTTTCCGACGTAGTAGGCAGAGGTGATGGCCAGGAGGAACAGGATGGGGATGTGCAGAAAGAGGCGTTGGAAGCAGTAGCCCATGTCGTGGGTGACTGGGTTCCAGGGGTGCAGTCCCCCCGGCCCACACATGTCCTCCCATTTCCACTGTATGCCGTGCAAATGCAGAAATCCTCCAAACATTTTTATTATTATTTATTCATGTCCTGAAAAGAAAATTAAACAATTTATAAAACCTACAAACGCAGTCTGTTATATGATTCAAAAAAACCAAAAGCTTCCTGGCCGAACACACAAAAATAAAATATTTTTTTAAGGCTACCACTGTTGTTTATGCGCTGCCACAACATCTAAACGAGCATGAATATGAACGTTTTACCATATTTTGGTAAAACTTTGAAAAAATGTATGTCAATTTATAAAAAAAAGTTTTTTCCTCACCTGTAAAAATCATAAATTGATTGTTAACAACCGATTATTATATATTAAGGACATTTCGTTTTGGAGATGGTGTTATCTATTATAGTGTCCAATAAAGCAAGATAAATTAGACTAGCAGATTTATTTACGTTGCTATGTGGAAATAGCATAAAATTATTACATTGTCAAAAATCAACACGCAGAATACAGTCATTCTCATTGCTTCGATTTTATTTATTATACCATGTTAAGCTCACCTGGTCTCATTATTTACACAAATCACTTTTTGCAAAACACTCCTACTGCAAACAAATTTCATGCGTAATGGTCACTCGTCACGAAAACAAAACAGTCAACAGAGAATGACAGGATATAAAAATGACAGCTACAGCCGCTACAACTATTTGGTTGAGAGAATGTGAGGTTATGAAAGCCAATTCCAGTTTTGACGTTTTAAGAATTCTACGGTTCGTGCGGCTGTCATTCTGGTTCGATTTGGATTGTTATTTTACAAAATACGAACAGTTTGAATAAAACAATACGGTATTTGAAATTATTTTATTACTGACTTTTTCAATTAATATTAGTGAAAAGTGAAGTGGCTTGATTCGATTGCTAATTGAAAATCACGTTTTGGATTGATAAAGTTGTATCGCGCTAGTATTGTGCGATGTCAATAATGATAAAGCAGATTTCTGTTTGAATTGTTGATTGTTGTATTGAACCGAAGCGCCAACTTTAAAAATGGATATTGATTCGCAGCTGATAAGTTTTCATGAAGGTTCAACAGAAACAACTGAAATAATGAAAATAGATAGCAATGCAACATCTGAAATAATTAACAAAAGATTGCCGTCAAAAATAAACGATCCCGACATTGGGATTGAACAAGAAAGTGAACCAATTGATGACATCATTGATTATTTAGCACACAACAATGAAGTGACTTTCAAAAGTCAACAAATTGGTGAAGTGGACTTGAATATTCAAGAAAAAAAACAAATCGCTTTTGAATTATATAAAAAAGGAAAATCGTTATTTTTAACAAAATTTGGTTCGTATCTAACACATAATCATCTGTTATATTTCGAGAACCCAACAACTGAAGAGTATGATGTTAAAATAATTGTAACGCAGCTACAGAAAATATTATACGACAAGGATAAAAAAGTTCTCACCAAAAATCGAAGATTTGAAGCCCTCAATAAAATGTTGAAAGAAAATACATACTTTAGTGAAAGCGAAATGATGAGACGAAATCCATTGCTCTACGAACAGCTAGTTGGTCAGTATTTATCAGAAAAAGAAAAGCTCGACCGTGATAGCATTGACACAGCCAACATTACACTTTTAAACGTGCTTTTGGAAGGGATGGACAGGCGCAGAATTAAGGACACTTTAGAGAAACAAATGGACGATGAGGATTCTAATTCAGAAAGGGAGGAAAATAATAGTTCTACCGACTCTGAGAGTAGTGATGATCAGTTTGAAAGAGCACAAGCATCTAATTGGGGGGAGTTTGAGAAAAAACCTAATACTCATACAAAACGATTGAAACCAAAAAAACAACCGAAAAAAGTCGAAATCCCTGTCGGGACCACGTTCATCAATGCATCTGAAAGAGCCCTACTTCGCGAAGAATTCGTCCAAGAAATGTACAGAAGCTTCCTGGCCGGTGAGGACGAAATTGACTATGAACCCATTGACAGCAATACGGATCTGGATTGTTTAGACGTCAGAGCAATGGATGAAGAAGAGAAGTATTTTGATTCCGAAACGCCTCAGGAGTCAGAAATGCCTTCTCCCGCAGCCTCTGTTACCAATGAGCCCGATGCAAATACAGATGGGAATATTGCAGACAGTGAAGACGAGTTGGATGTTTACATGAAGCATTTAAATAATCACCCGACAATCAATAACATTATATCGAACAATTAAATTTAATAAATAGTTTTCAAATGGCCAATAAACATTTTGTCTTTTTATTATTTCTTTATTTAAAAAAAAAAACACGTACACCAAGATCACATGAACAACCTCCACTATATTAATGATTTAAATAATGAAACCTTATTTATGTTAGCAAGCAGTCACTACCGACTTCGCTCTAGTTTCAACATATTTTCTTCTTTTGGTAAAATAGGGAACAAAGAATATGGCGTCTGGTCTTGTTTTTTTTTTATGTTAATGCACATTATGACGTTGCCAGTACAATATAGTTGCGGTGACATGCGAGTACAGGCAGAAAATATGTGCAATTATTTTGGCACCAGGCTCTCCAATTATTCGTTTTATAGAAATCATAATCATTGATTTTATTTTCACACAGTAATAATGATTTTATAGTATTGTAAATAATAGCAAGTAGGTACCTACATACCCATATGAACTTATATTATTTGCTATCGCGATACAATATTTATTCTTGATCGATTGCATTAATTTATTTAATATTTATTTTTCATTATCCAAATGTAAATAACGTTATTTCTACAAAGCAAAAATGATATACATATCTACAAAACTTACGCTCCGTCTTACGTAGACGAAGTCGATGCGATGTGGCGCGAAAATTTCAGACGGTTGGAATCTCTATGTCTATGGAAGTGTCCTATGTGACAAATTAACAAGCGACGAATGGCGTGTTGCAGCGCTTTGCAGGGCGGGACCTCACCGACGCGACGTGATTTGATTTGATATTTTATTTATTTTCATTTTTATTTATTTCAGCCATGTTGAAAAATAGCAAACACCGTCGCGTCCACTACGCGCGAAAATTTCAAATCAACTGATCGCGTCGCTAAAGTCTTGCGCTTCACCGCGCCATTTGTTGCTCGTTATTTATCACGTAGGACCTTTCCAAGAAATTCCAACCATTTGAAATGTTCGCACCGCGTAGCATCGCGTTTTCGTCGCATGTTCCGTCGCCCACGTAAGACACAGGGTTAACGTATCGCTTTGCTATAAATCGTTGCCGCAATCGCGTTCCTCCAACTTTCGCCGACGTAAGACTCAGAGTTACCTGTACAGGCGGCTACGATATTATAGCCAACATTTTTGGATTTTCCTGAGTAGGTTCTGTGTTTTTCGGTCAGTTTTCACAAGAAAAGAATGGTGAATAAGGGAAAGAGCCGGAGAGTCCCTCTTTTACAAGTAAGTAGGTACTACAATATAGGATGGTCATTATCACGTCAATTCTCCGATAGATAAATATTGCCACTAGGTGGTATATTAATCACGTATTTGTTTACAGGTCGATAATACGAAATAGGCGCCTCTCGTAAATAAAATTGTCCCTACCTCCTATCGACACATTTTTCTTATCTTAGTTATGCTTACCTGTAATAAATTCTAGCATTTTAATTATTATCATTATTAAACATTATTTATGAATTAAATCATATTTTGTTATCTTATGACTAATCTTATTATTACGAAGGTTTGGTGTAAATCTCCCACAACGCGCTTGGAAAAATGTTGTGCGGCACGGTTAGATCTAGATGGTTTTTATTTTATAGAATATTCACAGAAAAACTTTTACACGCCGAGAGCTAAATATTTTTAAAGTACCTACTTATTTTAAAAATCTGATTTTCCACGATAATAATACGAATATTACTAAGTAGGAAATACTACCTACCTACCTATCTGAATATTATTTCATCCACAAATCTCGGCGTACCCACAAAAGTATACCCGTTAATTTAGGGGTACATACCATATAAAAAAAAAATTGAATCGATAATAATGGGAACTTTCAGATTTCAACCCCTAAATTGATAATATTTTTTGTCAATACTAAGAATTTTTTTTTCTTATAATAACACTGGTATGAAAATGCTTATCGACATAATATTTACAATACTTACGTAATATTACATGGCAAATTTACTTTAAGGGTTGTAGCGCCGATGATGGTGGTATTATAATCTAATAGAATATTTAGAAAAAAATGCCGGTGTTGAAATTTTGACAGGTTTTCGCTATTACTGACTCTTAACCGTATATCGTCCCTGTGAAGCAAAGTCATCAAATAACAAAAAAATCTTATTCGGAGAAGATATTCGTAATCAAAGATGTTGCGGTAACTGATTTGATATTTTTAAGAGTATCAAATAATAAGGATAAGAATGATCATCTGTCAACCAGCAATCACCAGAGATCTGGTGATTTTTTTCCGAATGGACAATATTGAAATGGATCCATTTTGGCATCTAACTCAATTTTGACCAAAATCACATTTTCTCACTTTTTGCTGCAGAGAAGAGACCTTCATTATTTTGACCTGTAAACGCGATCGACAGTAGTTAGTTATCTACCAAATCAACATAAATATACGTATTTGGAAAATATTTTACCTTTATATAATGTCTTTAATGGGATAATTTTGTATATTGCCATTTCCATAGATTTTTTTAAAAACTTGGTCACTGCAGTACCTACATATGGTGCGAGGTAATGTACAAAGGAAATCGTTAATAAGCATTTGTTTCTTTGCAAACATGTCAAAGACGATTTAAGTGGGTAGATTTGTTAGCTCACTAGTACATCTGCGTAAGAAAATATCGGTATGCAGGTAGTAATTAAACGGAACAGCCGATGTGAAATTACTAAAAAGGTCAAACAATTTAATCAGAATACTTCGATTATGTTGTAAATGATGTTTGTTTTTTATTCAGTGGTTTACTTTAAAGTCTCTCTGTTTCTATCTTCTATACTGTCGAAGCACAGAGCCTCCATAAATACCAGCACTTCCCACTAAGAAGAATGAGGATGGCGCGGCGTTAGAAAAAAAACTTGATTCTCCATATTATTATACCTCCAGTAGCCAGTACCTACCCTGCGCATAGGTATGTCACCAGGTATTCAATACTTTATTGAGGTTATGGCATAATTTACGTACATACATAATTATTTGTTAAACTTATTCGTCGAGAAATATAAGAAATAAATAATTTCTTCAAAAGGTTAGTATTCGCTTTTTGGCGTCATTATTAATAAATTAATTAAAAAATTACTTTGTATTCAACACTTTTAATTAGTTTATATATATTCAAGGGTGCTTAATAGCTTCATTCTGCGTTCTTTAATTCTATGTTAAACTAACACTTTAAGCCGAGTTCCCACCTCATATATTCTGTGATCTATTTCACAGAATCTATTAAATAGAAAAGTGAGAGCAGGCTTATCTATGCAATATAATGCCCGATAGAATAGAATCCCAATGTTGAATCGACTCCAACATTCGTTCTATTCGATTTTAAATAGACCATAGAGTTATAGAATAGAACCCTGTGAACGGCAGTTGCTACGCGAATGCCGCCCCCTGCGCATATTACAGTAATGTCTGTAGTTATGTCAAATAAAAAACACTTATTTCTTTCGAAGATTTGCTTCGTTACTGAGCTCCGCAAATCTAAATGAATTGAAATAGAGCAAGTGTGTCTATCACAGAAGTGTTCGTTCTATGAGATGGACCGTAGAATAGGTAATGTGGGAGCCCAGCAGTACTTAAAATATATAGGTACCTTCCTATATATTTAGGAAAAGTCACTAAAATGTCATGCCACTAGTTTCCTATAAACACCCAACTGTTTTACACTGATTTGTTTTCCTATCATATTATTTTCTCCCTTAACCCGTGGTGTTACGTAGTAAGAGAGTAAAACCCGTTTTAATGCGACGAATGTATATTACAGTACCTACCTAATAATAATAATAAGAGAATATCAGGGGTTATTAAAAAAATATTTTGACTAAGCACCGGGTTTATTTTTTCCAGTAGGTATACTCAGAGGGTAGGTACCTACCTACTTACAATAAACATATATTTTTAGTTTGTATTAGTAAAAAGTAGTAGCATTGTTATTTATTTATATATACGGCACAACATGTGCCATTAGTATAAGGGTAATAAAATCTAAATACGACAATAATAACAAAAAAAAAACAAAACGTATAAGTTTAACCAATATAAAATAAACAATTAAAAAGTATAAAAATGATTACAGTAACTATAAAATAGTGTAAAGTATAAACAAGTATAAAGTGTAAGTAGGATAACGTATAGAGCATAAAAAGTATAAAGTATAAAAAATATAAAGTATGACAACTTGTAGAAACATAAAGTATGAAAACTTCTAAATATATAAAGTACTACCTATATATCTATACTATCTACCAAATACGATCCTCTGGTTTTTCAGTATACTCGTGAATGTTTTGAGTCAGATTGAGTTGTCAGGATTCCTACCAGAGAGCAACTTGATTAACGTAAATATCTTAGCTTAAAGCAGACAAGTTTAGAAAGCAATTGAGATATGGGAACCTTTTCAAAAATCAAACAAATTACTGATATTACATTTTTTAAATGCTGCTTCCACAATTTTCTTTCCCGCATTTCACCTAGCAGATACTGTGAATTCGGAGTAAGCCAGCAGAACATTGGTATTTAATTTTTCAATAATAGATGCGACTCGCAGGTAACCGACCCTTACCACGAGATATTTGACCCTACCGTCCGAAAGTAACGGTAACAAACTCGGTCCATAAGAAGAAAAGTCTGTCGACATAATCTAGAAATTTAATAAAATGGAACAATTTTTTTTCATTACTACGGCAACACTGTCTTTAGAACAAACATTATTTCAGGTTCAAATGTGAAGTTGTGTTTTACTTCCGAATCTGACAGGTTGACTGCGCGAAAAAAATGACTTTAATTTTTCTCAAAGTTTTTATTTTAAAAAAGTCTTCCTCATAGTTTTTATTTTATTTTGATTTAACGTCTAATAAATGGCTTATTTGATATGTGCATTTATAAAATATGGAAAAACATTTCAATGGAATTATCTGACAAAGTATTAAAAAAAAAAAAAAAGGTTTAAAATTAAATTTCCTTGGATATGATGTAGAATCATCCCCCTTCAAGGAATTACCATTAATTTCTGAACACCGTTTGATACTGATGTGAAAAATATTCTCTTGAACCATAGTGCTTTTTTAAAGTTTTATAATGTTTCGGTGTTACCATTTAAACGATCGCAGCGCTCTTCATTTTTGTCTACACTATTTTGTCTACCTGTACTTTACTCCTATAATGTAGGTACCTAATTTGGGATACGCACCTACTAGCCACAATAATTTGCCTCAACACGTATTTGAATTCTATCCATTTTGCAGATTAATATTCAAAACCGCGTTGATTTGCACCTGTTGGTTATAATTTTGCGGGAAACTATTCACGTAGAAACAATGTGTTTAGGGAAAGGTTTGAATTTAGAGTACCGATGTAGGTAAATGCAAAAATAAACATATATTTATAGAATCAGTTTAATTCAAGGATACTAAACAGTTGAGGAAATTAAAATAACCGTATATTATAAGCTCGCAATAATGTTATAAGTCGTGACACATAAAGGCAATCGATAAATGAAATGTTAAATGGCTGTGCGATATCTTGGTCAGCCGGTACCTACCCGATAAGCGAGAATAATATTCTGGGAAATGGGAAAAGGCCTTGGATCGCAAGACAGTTTTTTCCCGCCGAGAATAAATACGCGGGAAGTCGCATTGGGGCGCCTAGAAGCAGAGCAAATACTTACAATAATTACCAATAACATATCGTATTACTTTCTACTACGGTTGCAATTAAAATGATCCCAATCTTATTCTTTCTATGTGTACCTACCAACCTCTATGCATCGAAAATAATACTTTTGTATCAATTTTAGGTATGTAGGTACTCTATATTCTTTTCCGATTAAATAATTGTTTGAGGGGTGTAGGGGAGAAACACTATCAACTGAATGTCGCAATTTGCTAAATCGTATTGTGGTGCAAAAATTGTAAGATTATTTATGTCGTATTGTTTGAAATATTAACGATTTTTTTTTAAATTTCCTACGCACTCCTGAAAGAAGAGCCGAGCAAATTTCATCACACCGAAGCTACCGTACAGAGCTCACCGTTCAATTATTTTTTCTGCTTCAGATAAACATAAGTTCTCCTGAGAGAGGTACTTTTATGTTATGCCATTGTTTAGAGCAGTGATGCTGATTCTTTTTAGCTGGAGGGCCAATTAAAATGGTAACTTTTTAATAAAAGAAACTGTATCGGACATCTTGCCGCCCATTTTTATATTTTGTAAATAATTGTAACTTGTAAGGGAATCGGGTCGTGTGGAAAATAAATATTGCTTCACTGTTCGCGCACAGGCCCGATTCCCGATATTTTTGTATATGTCGGGTGGTCTGGGGATGAGTATGTTCCCCCAGACCACTCTCACTTTGAATGGAATAAAGATGACAGAGCGAGATGACGCGGTGGGAGGGAGACGGTGATGTCGAGTAAATCTCACGGCGCTACTCGATGCAGATTTTTGTGTCGATAGCGCCGTGAGATGCCAACTTGGCCGCCCGGCGTAGCGCCTAGGTGGTATTTGTATACAGGCCGAAAACGGGCAATTCGGCAGATATCCAGCGACACTCGAACTGACCACACCTCTACTCCACCGACCGCTCTACCTCGCTCTTCTTGAAACTGACCTGCCTTCTTCTTCTTTGACGCCCCCGCTGACTCTTGGACCACCCCCCGGAATACCAACGCCCCAAGGAACCAGACCCTCGCTTCATCACGGACAAGGCCCAGTCGAGCCTTTGCACAAAAGTGTGTTTGTGCAAAGCATTAGGTATTTCGCAAGTTACAAAATCGGCGTCGTTCCCCCTTGCAAAAGGAACGACAGGTTGTGTCTCCCTCCCTCCAGCCCACTTCGCAGATTGGAATCAGTCGGCCTTCTACAGTCGTTTGTGTGTCAGAGTACGTCTGACACAGAAACAAAGAAATCATAAATAAAGCTCCGTAGGCGAAAACTCGCTTATCTCTAAAGTCAAACCACAAAATGCAGTCGATGTTTATAATTTTGAAATATTAATGAACATGTTTTTAAAATTATTTGAAATTTTGGGCGACTGATTCAAAACAGATAGACAAAAATTTTCCGCGATACCCTTTCGTATTTTGTGAAACAGAACGGATAATATTACATATATGATCAAACCACCCGGAAAACCCGAACGATTGTTATTAAATAAGGTAAATCGACCCCTTCGAATAACACGGTTCCATCTGACACAGCAATGTAATGCGATAATGTGGTCTAAGGAGAGCAACTTTAAGGCTCATTATCGCATAACATTGCCATGTCAGATGGAACCTTGTTATTCCAAGAAATCAATATCAAAACTCCGTTCTGTTACTTACATAATTTCAGAAAAAAAGATTATTCAGAAGAATTACGCTTATAAAATGGAACCTATTCAAAATATCAATCATGGGGTGTGGAAAGAAAACGCCGCAGGCTAAATTTTTGCTACGTTCGAGATCAAAGCAATAAATGCTGTTGATTTTTATCTCTTTGCAAAACAGAAAAGAAACTGTTGAATATTTTTACCGCAAACTTTTTGTTATTTTGTTTTGCCAAGTTGGCCGTACGAAGAGGCTCGCAGGCCAAGTGAAATGGGTTCGCGGTCCGCGGGTTGTGCATCACTGGTTTGATTGGAATGTACATAAATAGCCCTGTCCACACACCGCGCTCCTAGCGTTCGAAGCAGTTCCCAACCAACAGATATTTTTGTCGGGAAATTTCCAATAATCACAACGTTTGAGATTCCACAATCTGTCCCATGTATTGATAAGCCAAATTCTTTGTTAACAATAATTAAAAAAGGTCAACGAATCAATCATGTCTTTCTGTCGCCACAAATCTTTAATTTGCCGGATCACACAAGTCAAGTTTTGTAATCTTTGCAAGCATCCGACATTTTGTTTAGTTTGTAGTGATATTCATTAATTAATTCTACTCGTAATCTGACATAACTTGATAAATAACAATGGCTCATAATAACTAATCTTTAGGGACTTCAAAAGCATGTGTTATTTTTCGGAGAAATCGTGTTATTTTAATGAAATTCGCAATTTTTTGGAGAAATTCACGTTATTTTTGGGGAAATTGCGTTATTTTTCATCAAAACGGTGGTATTTTACAACAAAGGTGGTGTTATATTCCATTTTTTGTATTTTGCAACAAAAATAAAATAAAATTACTCGTCTTTTTTAATTTTTAATACCTTTTTTAATAATCTAAAAAACGTCAGTTCGCATTTTCGACATTAAGTTAACTGCTGTTGCTGTTTAACCTTGTCAAAACCATAGACAAATAAATATTTAGAACGTATGATATTACTTCTTCTTATTTTAAAATACGAGAATATCGCGCAAAAATACGAAAAATCGAATTATTTACCCAAAAATTTCGAATCTTGCTTTATAATGACGAAATTCGCGTTATCCCAAACGTAAAATTTCCAGATCTCTACTAATTACGTTTCTTACCTGAGTCATGTTGGATCTCTCAGAAAGATAATAAAGGAATGTCCTCTCTCATGCAAAATATTTCTGAATATATCTCTGTTTACTTTGATATTATTGATTTTAAAGATATGCATGTAAATCAAAATAAAAGAAAAATAAAAGAGTGTGAGTGCATAATAAATAAGATATGATACGATGGCTTAACTTTCCGTGTGCACAAGTATCTTCCTACATAAATCAATTATCTTCAGTGCCTCAAAGCAAAATACTTTCTGACCAAACTCAATTGTAATTTTAACCAGCTGTGACAGTCGTATCTAATGAATCGATATCCGCACCTATTCGATTACTATTGACATGTATCACAACAATATTTAGATATCTATCGTAATGCATGTGCACTGTGTAGGTGTCATTTTATTTTATTTTCCTTTTGTTACAGTTGAGTTCTCTATACGGTAAGAAGTAGGTACGGCGCGACGCAGAGGGTTAATGTTAGTTAAATGAAGAAAAGTTTATTGAATTTATACATATATTGACCGGTTTCAGTTAATCTTAACCTTCCTCAGGATCATAATCATATAAATCGTAGTTATTTGTACACTTTTCAAATAGTTGAGGTTGTGAAATAGAATATTTTCTGAGTTTGGGAATGCTAGATAAGCTCAGTCAGTGGCGGCTCGTGACGTTTGAGTGCGCTAGAGTGCTAAGATTGAAAAATACGACGTTATTGATGTTGTTGAAGCCGAAAATGATTTTTTTTTCAAAATTTCAATTTTTTGTATGGTGATATATCGCATTTTTCAATCTTAGAATTCTAGCTCACTCAAAAGTCACGATCCGCCACTGAGCTCAGTTGTTTTATGAATTCGGAGTGCATTGTCGACTGTCTCTTAATAATAATAGCCAGTATAATTGCTTTCTTTTGAAATTTTCTATTTCAAAATTATTTTTCCTCTCTAAATCTTCTCGCCGTTTAAACACTCAAGAACTCCAAGACGAAGTCGCTTGGCTACCTACAACCCCGCGTTTACGCTTCTGTCAAAATCTGGATGGCGAAATTGTACGGCACCAAACTAATCCCCCTGTGAAAGCGTGAGGTTCTCTAAAGCGGCATTTATTTGATAAATCCTGCAACTGTTTTTTCTGTGTGCACACATTTTTGTGTGCATACAGAATGTTTTTGTCTTCCGACATCGATGGAAAACATTCCTCTCGCAGGTGAAGAGGGGAAGGGGGGAAGGGTTTATTTAATTTTTTTAAATGAAACAAATGCCGCACGGTGCGGGTCTATCTATGCGTCCCGTCCGATGGTACTTCGTCATAAATCGGACGGGTTTTTTTAGGTTATGTGTACTGAGCGAAATGATCACATATTATTATGAGAAGTTTGTTTATGTATCAGTAATAATAATAATTTATTTAACTGTTATGTATTCTCATATTTTGTGTGATATTTCGAATAGGATTTCAGCCCTCATATTAATATGAATACTTAAACTTTTAAAAGTAAACATCGTGAGGTAAATATGCACACAAGCACGTCTTTTTCTTGTTAGTTTTTATTATTATTAAAAAAAAGAAACTAAGAACCTAAAATCTTCTTTATATATAATACAATGTTGTAATTAGACACAAAATAAATTGTTAGGTTCTTAGTTTGGGTTTAAAAAAAAAAAAAACACACAAACATAAAACTTTGATTGAATTAAAATGCGCGATTTCGTTTTTCCGGAGGCTGAAATAGTTGTAATTAAACTAATAAAAAGTGTTTTTAATTAATTTTGTTTATATTAACCTTTCTCCTACGGTGGTAAAATAAAAACGCGCGTTCCGGTGTCGGGTAGTCAATACACGATCAAAAATTATTACACGATTTTAAATTGTAAAAATAAGAAAATTCATTGCTAATCCTCTTAAGTAATTATAATTGAGATTTATTTGTTGAAAACAATAAAAACCATCTGGCAACGCTCACGGAACGGGCATAAGTCCACTCTGGCTGCAAGCCCGAGAGCTACTGCCGCTAGCTAAAGAAAAAAAAACACGACTGAGAACATCGAGCTCCTCGCGCTTCTACAGTATGCAATAGTGAGATGCGAATATAGTGTCGCGCTTCCCGCATACTTTTCACGTATCGTCGAGACCCAAAGTCGAGTCACTCACAGCGCTGTTATACACGAATTTGTTTCCGATTTTCACAAAATACCTTCGATGTACCCGATATATTCTGATTATTATTAATATTATTTTTTAAATCAATGCCTAAATATATTATGGAGGAATACCTAAAATCTTAACCTTGTATTTTTTATATTTATGGAGATATTGATGGATATTAGAAGCAACGTGCAGAAGATACCCATCACAGGGAAGGGAGAGTTAAGAAAGTCGAGCTTATCCATATTTAATCATCGTGATAAACACATTCATTGACTATATTACATTGGTTTACACAAAATATTTCTTATTATTTTTACGTTCATTGACATTTATATGTATTTTTTATTTTTTTTATTCAAACAGTAAACAAAACAACGGTATTTTATTCCAATCTATAAAAATATGTAGTACATTCAAAATATTATTCTTGAACTCATCCTGTTTATGCAAAATGTTGTGTTTTTAACCAAAACAAAACAGTTTTGCAGGAGACGGAATTTGTTTGAAAACAAATGTTTTTGTGTATGGTTTTTTGTGTAATGTTTCGGAAAAAACATTCGCAGGAGGCGAGGATTAATATACTCGTACATGTAATTTGTGTAGATCATTGGTTCCCAAACTTTTCCCCCCCGTGGACTCCTTTGCCGTTCTTTAAATTTTCTGTGGACCCCCCCAGCCTATCCAAAACTTTGGAACTGGACAAGTGGTATTTATTCACTGCGTGACGCATTGCTACTGGTATGAAAATTTGTAAAAACTTGCACATGTACCTGCCTGCGTGGACGCGATACGCTTTAAGTGCGCAGTATGCTTGTCGAGCGAAACTTACTACTGTGCTGTACCCTCTGTGCAGTCTAAATTAACTCCGATCCGTGAACCCCCATTTACATCTCGTGGACCCCCTTTTTTCTCCCTGAAAATTTTTATGAACCCCCAGGGGTCCGTATGGACTACTTTGGGAACCTATGATGTATGATTGCTAAAAATATTTATTTTCCCCCATCGATTAACATGACTTACTAAGTTACATTTAAAAAAATAAAAATAATAAGGAACTAACCTAAGTTATGCGAAAAACATTACCACGTAAAATGTTAATTTCGTGATACTTAGTTTTTGAATTTAGAAACCAGCTAATCAAAACCCCTCCTTTGTCACGTTGCATTTCCACTGAACCAAAAAAACACCATAGATGAAAATACTCAATGGTTACGATAATAATGACGCCCCTGGTCTAGCCATATCCACTTCCGACAGCATCTATCCATGTTGCACTGCTGTAATTTTTTAAATCATTTATTGTAGTAACACTGTGAGGCAAAGCGGTTGCTATTGATGCCGGCCATGTGATCTCCGATCAGCATCCAGACACTACCAAGAACTCGGTACAGTTTCTTGGCAACCCGTAAAAAGTTGTCCAATGATCCTAATAGCTTTTTACGACGGGATTTAATTATGATTTCTCTTTTGCCTTGATCTTCCGTCCGAAGTCGTTTGCTCCTTATATCGGTTTCTTGATACAAGACGGGTGACAGATGTGTAAGGAAATATTTTTTTGATGGACCAGCCGGCTTTACTACTCATTTATCATATTTGCAGTGCATCGCTAATAGCACGACAATCTCGGGAAATAGGCCATTGTGATATCGATAGGAAATCTTTCACGTCGCGTACAATCGCCGATAGATTTCTTAGTGACATATTATGTTATCGATTTCAAGTGAAACATGTTTATAATATTACCATCGTCATTATTTGTTTATGTATATTGGTATCGATTAGATGATTATTCACATTTTTTTTAAATAGATAACAAGTGCAGAACAAAGTACAGAAAAAAAAGTACAGAAATAGGAAATGGTACATAATATACACAAACAAGAAATAAGAAATAAATTTTATGATATGATTATTTATAAATAGAAACGGTTCGTGGGTAAACACAACGAAACAGAAATATACAAGGGCCATGGGGAGAGCTTTACGGCGATTTTGTGACATGTGTCAAAAGGTATACGATAGACTGTTTGTAAGTGACATTAAAAATGTCAACGGTCAACGCAGCATCGTCAAACGGTTGAACCGCTCGTTGATTGGCGCAATTAATTGTTGATTAGTATATTTACTACCGTGGGTTTCATGGTGGGCTGTCGGCTTTCATCAGAAACATCAAATACTTTTTTTCCACCTTAGGTATACTCCTTTTCTACCTTTTGAGTTCATTTTTGTGACACTGATTAGTATTAATTATTGCTTTTTAACACCTGAAAACTCTCTAAAAAGAAGAATAAGCCTCTAAGAAGAAAATCTCTCTAAAGAGAAAATTAAGAAATAATAAAGAAAGATAGCCCATAAATCGATTCCTCGCCACATACCAAACTTAACATACTCATAAATTAATTAAAAATTACTTTGTAATCACCAATTTACTAATATATACATATCAATAAAGAATATACATACGAGTATAAATAAAGTGGTGATTACAAAGCAATTTTTAATTCATGTATTAATAATGACGCCACAAAGTGAATACCAATCTTTTGAAGAAATTTTAATTAGTATTTTCAGTTTTGTAAAACTATATTTATTGTAAAAAAAAAAGATTAAATATAAAAAAAAACTAGAAAAGTTGATAATCTAGCCTATGTTTATATATCTTGTATTCAGTTTGGACATTTGACCGTCAAATATTAGCCCAATGATTTTGATAGTCCCCAACAGTTAAAGAATCCAACGTACTTAAAGTAATTTTTATTGATGACACTTAAATATTTTCCCTTGGAATTTCATCAATACGTCAAAATATTATTAGTTCTCACCAGAAGAAGAGTTTCCGATGAAAACATCCTCACTGAAGGCAACAAAATACATTCGTTTTATATTGGAGGTCAGAATGTCTTAGCTATAATTTAAGTCCCACATTTCACTTCCGAGACGGCATTGTACTCGTATGTAAGCGATACAGATGTAACAATTAAATTATGGCACGGTTCCCATGTACCAGTAGAATGTACGGGATTCGGAGTGGTTGTAGATACCATACATACCACATAGTGATATATTGTAAAAAATGTACAGGTTCGTTGAATTTAGATACGAACATGTAAAAATATGTGCGATTGACGAACACACGATTTAGAGGGCGGAGTTGAAAAACCAGCTAAACCAAAACGAATTATCCTTTGTTTTCTTATTATAGAAAAGTTTTTGAATTGAAAACAAGTCTCTTTCATGGACATGTACCAATTTTTACGTATTAACATGGCAAAAATTTAATAATCGCAGGTAAGAACGATTGAATTATTTGCGTTTCTTTTTTGAGAAGTTGATGAGCAAGCTGTGGGACTATTTTGCATGCTTCTATCCAAATAAAAGTCATTAAGAATTTTTTTTTCGTTGTCTTTATTTTGGAATCCAAAGAAACACAGGGATATTAATATCTTTGCTAAACATATCAATAAATAATGAACTTACATTTAACAAATAAATAATGATTGAATGAAAATATTAATAATTCTTATTTGATTGCAAAACAAACCAAATAAATGACAAAAGTGAATATAAACTACAGAAAACATGTTAAGAATAAATACTATAAATAAAGTTGTAAGTCAGTAGTCAGCGAATGAGGGATGATGACATACCGAATGAAGAATGAATGCGAGAATTCGTGTAAAAATACACCCAATAGTCTTGAAGCACTATTTCCAATACCAGTTCCGGAGTAATAAATTTAACTCCCCCTTCACCATACAGTCCAGAATCACTTAACTAGTAGTTACTTAAATAATAAAAAGTTATTAAAACGTTTGTCTAAATTATATCACAATTATCTATTAAATATCTTCATCTACTTCGTTATCATCGTCGTCTTCATCATCGTCATCCTCCTCGTCGTCATCTTCTAAAATATTAATATCGTATTCTGAGCTGTCATTCGTTATGGCTGAAGCTACAATGGCACCTACACCCGACCCTTCGCTTTGTCTCTTCAAGTAATCATAAACGTATGTTTCCACAGTGTCTTCTACCACTGGAATAAATTCCTCGAGCTGTCTCCTCTTCCTGATTTTAGCGAGTTTTTTCAATTTTTGTATTTCAGCCATTTCGTTTTCTTCTGACTCTACTATCCCCTTATGGTATGTCTCGCTCGTTGTCAACGTTTTGTCGTCACTGACTTCGTATTTTACACCGACTTCAGCTTCTTGGAAGTTTCCATAGCCTACGTTTACGAGATCTTTCAGGGTCCTACCATTTTTGGTTCGAGAGTGTTGGGTATCATCCTTATTATCTGACTTTTCTTTATGTCCGTGTAAATGTTTAACGGGGTATTTATCAAGTTGCGGGATTTCGTTGTTTTCTGGCATGGAAAAATCGCGAAGTATTTCTTTATTACTCGGTCCGTAGGTTTTCACCTTTGAATGTCCCTGAATAATAAGGTACATTGGGCCTCTAAGTGGCTCCATTGGTTGTTTATAGTGTTTGAATAGAGGGTCGGTTGTCAGCGATGCGACTGCTGTAGTGGTAGGCGTTGGAGTGGTTGACATTGCAGGGGTGTACGAGAAACTAGAGGTCAACATTGCTTTCTCTGTAGATGATTCTTTATGTAAAAGGGAGTGTAAAAAGCCAGATGGCTTTCGAGTAGTTTTCACGGAAGTAAATCGGGAAGGTGGCGGTGGCTGCATTGTTTGCATCGTCTGCATCGTTTGCATGGAGTGCATTATAATATCATCTGTTATAGGACCTGGGCGTCTGTTGAACGGCTGACCATTGTTGATGAGATTAGTGTTTTGTGAGGCTACATTAGTGTACACAGAATTTATCTGATTATTTAGGTAGTTTGCTGGTAAAGCTTGCAAAACATGGTGGACTGGCTTTGCTGATGAAATAAAGGGTTCGTAAGTATTTTTATATTGTTCTGTTGTCGTGTAAACAGGGCTTGAAATGTATGGTGTATTGGTAGTGATCTCCTTTTGAATATGCGCGTTTGGTTTTCCAATGTTCACGTAAGTATTTCCGATAGTATCGTCTGATACTTGACCTTTGTGCATTGGCTGATTACCAACTGCGATCTGCGTGGCGGCAGGTTGAGAGCCAGCTACGTGAAGAACATGGAGTGGTGGACTTCTAGTGGGAGCTGAAATTAGAGGAGACTGCCCCAACATGATTTCGGATGTTGGAATCCTCAATGCACCTTGAGAAATAGATCCATGCGCCGAGTTTGGATTGTATGATGAGTGATGTTCAAATACGATTCGACCGGTCTCTGTAGGGAATACGATCGGGGAATTATGCGGTCTCTGATTTTCAAAAGGTTGGGATGCACGTACTGCAGTCTGCACAAATCGCACTGTATTTGATGTGCTAGAGGAATTTCTCTTAAAAACTACAGGATTATCCTGTGTATCCGATTCCTGGAAATTGATTATATTGGATGGATTCTCCGTTGGTGTCCTCCATGTAGCATAATGACTGCCCGGCTCATACTGGTTAGGCCCCTTTTGCCATTGGTTGTTTCCGGCATCGCTGGAAGAATGATATACTAGATTAGCCTCTTGCAATGAAACTGTTGGCCGGGGAGCGGTGGTGGTTGCAGGCGGGGTGTACACCGGCCTGGCGGTGGTGGACGGGGGTGGCGGCGAGGGGGGTGGGGGGTTGGGTTTGAATAGCGGCAGTTCCATGTGGGGTGGAGGAATTGGTGGAGGTACCAGCACAGTGTAGGGCATACGCTGTTCGTCTGATTTGTAATGACCATCATCAAATCTATTTTTATAGAATTGAGAATGATAAGAATGAGGTTGCGAATGTGACGGTCGCTGTCCCTGGCTTGTTCGGACATGTGGATTATGATTGTGATTCGTAAATTTTGGTCCATCAATAAATTTAAGGAACGATTCATACGGGTCTCTTCTGTTTTCGGCCGCGGGCGGACTGGTGCTCGATTTTTTCGATGAAACTCCAAGAACTAGGATTTCGGATTTTTTCCCATCGTGTGGTGGAGGTCCGTCCTGTTTCCTTGTAGGAGGCTCTACCCAATAGTGGACCCTCTCCAACACTGGTGGAACGTAGTCGTACGTTGGGTCGTTTTGTAGGGGGTCTCCTCTTCCAAGTGGCTTCCACTGCTCGTAATCCATCCTGGGCGAGAAGAGACCTCGAGAACTTTTAGCTCCAATTTCATCTGAAATCAAAGAGAGTCATCAAATAAGCGTAAAATCAAATACAAGTTTGCACCCGATGACGAACGATTAGAAATGTCAAAATGTATGTCAATTCAAAGCGTTAATACACAATAATTTATATCACAAATAATTTCTCTTAGTTTAGGATTACAATAATTCGATCATGCACGTCCAAGTCACGTCTCTTTTAAGGCCAACTCAAACATGGCAGAATATATATTTACGATATCGTATTTTAGATATTCTATCACCGAATGGAATAAATTAATATATCTCGTGATCTATATGCAATTCGCTAGAAAGTCTCCGAATGCACATATTTTAGGCAAATAATGATTGTGTGTAAACGTTTCCCCATTAATACTTTTAAACATCAATATTAAAACCTACATGTTACGTTAGGATGTTTTTCTTCTAATTTTCCATGATTCGCTTCTTCCCCTTCAGATCCGGGGATGCTGGCTCCAAGACAGGTCCCAAGGCAGGAAAGCAGGAAGACAATGGATAGGCTGTTGATTGCGGCCATTTTGAGTCTCTTTGGTTTTCTTTTAGAAGATTTAGCCTTTTTCATTGTTTCTGAAAAAAAAAGTTAAAGTATAAAAAATCACTTATTAGTAAGTACAAACAATCATTCTTGTTACCATTGAGTTTGAGAGTAATTTGTGATACATTAAAAACTATATTTATATTCACTTCTTCAATATATGTACAATTACTTTGTGGTGTCATTTTTAATAAAATTAGTAAGAGATATTTTGTGTAAACCACTGTTTAATATATAAATATAAAGGTGTTGATATTTATATATTAAATAGTGTTTTACACAAAATATTTCTTTTTAATTACATATATATATATGTTTCTTTTGGAAACAAATATAGTAAGAAGATAAATTGAAAAGCGGTTATCTCAATTGCTGATTGCTCAACTTTGACGTGTGTTAAAGTCAAGCAAAAGAAAAAGCTCTTAAGAAACGAGTTTTCCGTTAACCTAGGTATTTGTTCATTTTATTGCGTTTTTTAGAGCTTTTAGATGCGCCCTCATGACATGACTAGTAAAGCAACTACGAGTAGGTTCTTAAGAAACTTTACGTTTAATATTAAGTATATAAAAAAAGTTAAATGATTTATCTTTCACAGACAAATTCGTAACAAGATAACTTGGAAAGTGCGTATCTCAACTGATGATTGTCAAAAATTGGCCAATTTGACGTTTATAAGGCCAAATAAAAAAGTAAATGTTTTTACGACATTTAAATCCTTTCTTAAGAGATTTATAAATAACTTTGTGACGTGACTAGTAAAGTACCTCTGGGAAGGTACCGGCGCTGTTTCAAAGGAAGATCCCCGGTTCGCAGTGCAAGTAAAGCTTAACTGAGTACAAGTGATGTTGGTTGCGATACCATCACGAATTCGTGACTCGGCGGAGAGGCGGGAGAGGAAACAGTGCTTTACCCCTTTATGGAGGTAGATAACGATGGTACATAACTGGTGCCTTGTTCCTAGTACCCGGGACCTAGGAGCTGGTGACTAACAAGTCGACCCTTTACTTATGTGATAAATAATAATTTATACGAGCTTTGTGCAATATGTGTAGCTTATAAATCAAAGTGATACTAATCTACCTACTTTGTGGACCTAATGTGGTAAAAATTCTTTATTTAAACCAACTGCAGTAAAGTCGAGTAAAGTTAATAATAATATATTAGACGTTTCCATGTGTTGAAAAAACGATATATGAAAAAAACCACGCATGGACAAAGGCGATGGAATTAATGGCGATAAAAAAGATTTCAATTGGGAAAATTGTAGAGAAAAGTGCGGTTACAGAAAGTTTAAATCAGAAATTAACGGAAGAAATAAAAAAAACTGACATTTACAGTACAATAATTGGTTTTTCCATTCCTATTCCGTGGTATTTTTTTAACAACATTACCAGCAGGGCAGACTTTTAAAATTTAATAATTTATGAATTTTACGATGGTCTTGATTTCCGTATTATTTTAAAATTTAGTAATTTATGAATTTTACGATGGTCTTGATTTCCGTATTATTTTAAAATTTAGTAATTTATGAATTTTACGATGGTCTTGATTTCCGTATTATTTTAAAATTTAGTAATTTATGAATTTTACGATGGTCTTGATTTCCGTATTATTTTAAAATTTATTAATTTATGAATTTTACGATGGTCTTGATTTCCGTATTATTTTAAAATTTAGTAATTTATGAATTTTACGATGGTCTTGATTTCCGTATTATTTTAAAATTTAGTAATTTATGAATTTTAAGATGGTCTTGATTTCCGTATTATTTTTTCAAATTATTATTAAAAAATTACAATTTATTGTAGTTATGATATCAACGCAGAATTAGCATTATTTTTGTTCAATGTTAAACTAACTTAAATTAATTTATATCTTTTAAACATTTAGTTCATTTTAGCCCTTCGTTAAAACCTTCATTTCACACAATATCTAAGTTTAGTTATTTTTTCAGAGAGCAAGAATATCACTGTCTTAAATGAAAATCACCCATTGTTGTGATTTTCATTATTATTAATGTTTTTATTAACATAATCGAAAATACCGATTTGCTTCATTTCAAAGTATTTAAATCGTTGGTTTGAACTTCAGAATAAATCTGCTACATACTTTATAATTTCACAAGTAGTTTATTTTTAGAATGTTTCCATATTAAATAGACTTAGATACGTTATAACGTTCACAAGAAGGAAAATTATATTTCTGAAAAATTAATGTAATTTTTGATCAAGTTTGATCATGAAAAAATGCGATATATGTTTGTTGTCACAGAGAAAATAATTATCATGATAAGTATCTCATCGTAATCATAAATGATATGTTTTACGTGCAAAGTAGTCACGACGAAAACAGAGATAAACGTATAAACACGTGCGATAAGGAATATATATTTAACAACTTTATGAATCATTCAGAAATAAGAATTAATCCGGAGTATATTTGCATGCTTTGAAACGCTCTTAATTAAATATGAGAGAAATTTTGAGAAAAAATAAACTACTCAATATAATATATAAAATCCATTTCGAAATCATTGATTAGTTCAACAATCGAAGTAATCGATCTTAAATAAGTAATAAACAATATAAATCATCGAAAAAAATTCAAGCAAATGCTGGGATAAAAAAAATTGCAGTTTTTAAACAGATTTCGGTAGCATCATAGACGAGTTTCTCCCGGTTAGATGAGAGGTCCCGAGTTCGAATCTCGCTCGCAACCCAGTGTTGTTTATGTTTTCTGTGTCTATTTCTATTCCAAATTCTTCGAATATTATTGATATTGTGTCAATAATTACTAAAAAAACATATTAACTCTAATATAATCGATTAAAGTTTATTCAAATTAAGTAAATGGATTTTTGGAGTTCATTCGATTAGGTCCATTTAGTTTTGTAACGAAATTACGTCATTTAAAAATTGTCTCCTTTGTGGTATTAGGTTATAAAAAATAATATTATAACTTAAATTAATTAATTTTTATCATTGATTGACAACTCTCAAAATGAAACATGAAAGTGAAAAGACACAGAAAAGAAAGAGATGACGGCAACAATTGGGACTTGAACCCAATACATCATGGTCTATCCGCGACCTTGCGCTCTGATCCACTGTTCTACAGCTATCCCAATCCGTTCTGTCATTTTAATCGGTATCATACGTCAATTTCTAAGAAATGTTAATATCAATTAATTCCCATATATTTTTGGTTGTTACCTTTTTCTTATGACTAAACCATTCTATCCGAATTTATTTGTAATCTTTATATAGTATATCGGATTCACCTACCCTATTTTATATATATATATATAAGGGACATCTGTTGAGTTTTTCTACAAGTCTAGGATTAATATTCAATTTTGGAATAACTTATTGAAGCTTATAAACCTCATTGTTATATATTTTTATTAATTGAAGATAATATTAACAACTCTCAAAATGAAACATGAAACCAAAAAGATGCAGAAAAAAGGGAATTAATTGATGATGATATTAACATCTACTGAAAAACTCACTTATCGCACTTTATCTTTTTTTACTTTTACTTAAAAAATCCGGAATCTTAAAAATACGATTTCTTTGAAACGACAACCTCATATCTAGACACCGAATTATATGGATTTGCATATTTTCATATATTTCAATGCACATTTGTGCCTTTTTAGTCGTGAGTGTACATTTAAGTCTTTCCCCTCATTAATGTCTATTTAAGCAATATGAGCTTTTCAAATTAAAAAGGACAATATTTTTGTTTTATTTCTGGAATCATTTTTTTGGATTTTTTTTATAAAAAATACCTTTATCAGAAAGAATTTTTGAGGAACCTGCGGAAATTTCGCTCGCCCCCCCCCCTCCCTACCAAAATTTTCGAAATAACCGGTTCCAAAAAAATACCTATTTCTGTTTTTATTTTATTAATTGTTAATTGTTAGTGCATATTTCGGAACTGTAAGTACATATTTTGGAATTAATAGTGCATATTTCTCCATTTTGTTAGTGCATATAATCTTATGTCTACTTACTCATATGACAACTATAAGTTAGCAAAAAATCGTATCAAGTAACATAAATATGTCATAAGAAATAAAATAGCCATAATTTAGAAATTTAAAAAAATGTGTTTTGTTGAAAAAAAATTATGATAGGCTAGCATAGCGTCACTTACAATTCTTCGTGTTTAAATAAAAACAGTTAAATTGTACTAACTTTTTATCTTACAATTCATTAGATTTCGCAATAACAATACGTGTGACTAGTGACGTAACTTGTATGGGAGAGACGAAAATACCCGAGCACATCCGCTACCTTCGGCTGACCTCAATGCTAAACGAGATGACGCAGGAACAAACTTGACATATGCGAATGTTTTGTGGGTTTCGGGTATAGTTTCTTTTGTACCTGAACGTATGGGATACGGCTTGTTGCGTTCGGGCGATAATATAGCGGCTGTATCACGTACGTTCGTATGGGTAGGGCGCTGGTAATTTGTATGTAGCAGAGTTTTCATTATTACACAAGCAAGAATGCATAGAATAATAAATACGTATCTTTATTAAATAACTATAGTAGGTATACTGTACGTACTAGGACTAGGTGTTCAGAACGAAACAAAAAACGAGATTAATTCCAACAGAAAGCTCCACGCCGCAATATCTTACGCTAATGCGAAAACAATGTTAGATTAAATAATAAATAAATAATGTTGAACGGGTCAGCGGAAGATAAAAAATATATATTATATTTCTCTTTGTGACCGCCGATTCGCGGCCATAAAGATTAACGAGGTGATCAATTAGCATTGTTTGAGATGCCGTGTTCCTGATCAGTCAGCTCCGATAAAGCAATCAAATACACAGCTAATATTATTATCCCGGACACTGAATACCAAATCCGTAGAAGCTGGATATATACAAAATTTAACCTTTACTTACCCTGAATCTAAAATTTTAACGTATGATCCGAAGAGGGGGTCATAAATGTCCCCCATAAAATCGCGAAGCGACCGTGACTTTTAATACTTTTTTTGTTCCTTTCAATAACATTCCGATATTAGTTACTACCGTTTTAACCGAACATCGTCCATCTACAGTCAGCAGTCTATCGTTAAATAATGCACAAGGGAATCTAAAATTTTAACATATGATCCGCAGTGGGGGGGGGGGGGGGTCATAAATGTCCCCCATAAAATCGCGAAGCGACCGTGACTTTTAATATTATTTTTGTTCCTTTTGGAATTTGATAGTTATTATAAAAAAATAGTAAGTGGATAATGTTTTTTTTTTAAATTCAGTTCGATTATCAAATAGTTTTTCTAGGATTATTTGTATTAGGCAACCTAGATATCGTATTAAACTCTTATTTCAGACGAGCCAATAAAATTGATTTCTGTTCAAGAAGACAACGTATGTCGTCGAGCGGTTAAGATCCTCGACTACGAATTCAGAGGTCGCGGGTTTGAACAGTGTTAGAAACTGTCAATATCGCTCAGGTGAAAGACCATCGCTCAAAATCAAAACATGGCTTGAAATGGCTTTAACTGTGTTTTGTGACCACATCTGAATAGCCAGGTATTTTCCGCACCTTTCTCTTTCCCTTCTCTTTCCCCTCCCCAATACTTTCAGCCTCACAACATTCCCCAATTGGGGATGCCATAATCTCACTGGCTCCAGACGGTCAGGAGCAGTTGGGACGGTATTCATATACGAGTATTTTTTTTTAAAACCGTTGGTTTTTAATCTATTGATTATTCAGTGGGTGAATTTTATTAATGAAAAATTCTTTGTAAATTTGATGTAAGGCGTTTCTTTTATGTATTTCTGTGATGGATGGTATATTACACTGTTTTGTGGCCGCATCTGTATAGCCAGGTACTTCCCAACCTTCTTATACTCATCTCATTCTCCTCCTCACAACATACCCCAATTGGGGATGCCATCGTTCCACTGGATCCGAATAATTGTGCGATAACCACATTAAAAGAAAGATTTTTGAAAAAGTCCATTCAGTTTCAAGAGAAGTAGGGAAAAATTGACCTTATTTTTAGCACATGGATCCACCCACAACACGCTTCTATCGGCGTATCTCTTCGGTGATCCCGACCAGTAAAGTTTACAACGCCAAGTTCGCGGGCATACCGCTCGCAAATAAGCAAAGCGATATATCAATATCCGGTTTGATTTGCAGGACGAAGATAATGAACGAGATAAATAAATTTGAATTTAAAATGTTTACTGGCGCAAAATAAAAATGCTTTGTTAATCTGATTGCTCTATCTGGAATCTAAACTAGATCAATGGGTGTTGCTGTTATGGAAAAAATGCCACCTTTTCAGCCCACACCCAAGAATGTTACATATTCGCAAGTAGGTTTTAACTCTTGGGAACAAACTTTTGTAGAGAGAGCTTTTATGTTAGACAGCTAAGTCAAATCTAAAAGCTCAAAGCTAAATAATTAATTAATTATCAATTGTTATTATGTTTAGTTGGTAGAACTCCACTTATTTTTTCTAAAAAAAAAATTCAATTATTTCAAATTTAATTCTGTGAGTATTTAAATTCTTATTTATTGTTACAGCTGTTTCGGCGTTCATAGCCATTTTCAAACTGTGGTTAGTCAGTAACAGCTGTAACAATAATAATAAAAAAAATAATAAAAAAAAATTAAATACTCGCCGAACTTAATAATTATATTATTAAATTCGATTTACTTCAAATTTTATTAAAAAAAATAATTAAGTTTACTCCAAAGTCTAAGAGCTTCTGTAGTCTAATTTATTGTTAAGGTTCTTATTATTTTCACGTCTACCACTATAAGTTTTAAAATCATAGGACATTTAGAGCATGAGTTGAACTGTTCAACTTCAAAGGAAACTGCTCAATCAATGAATGATCGTTTTTCATCGTGACCATAATTAAATAGACCTGCAATCGTCACTAAAAACAAAGCTGGTTAAGTTAAAGGTAAAAGAAACGTAA
Source organism: Halesus radiatus (assembly GCA_022606495.2). Classification (NCBI taxonomy): domain Eukaryota; kingdom Metazoa; phylum Arthropoda; class Insecta; order Trichoptera; family Limnephilidae; genus Halesus; species Halesus radiatus. The sequence goes on along the minus strand of JAHDVE020006084.1, from coordinate 93,134 downwards.
TACGCGCTAACAGATGCCGCTGATTTAAAAATGTTATAGAAAAACACTTTTTCCACTAACGCTTTTAAATATTGGAATGAATTGTTTATTGGCGGGTGGTACACACGGAATATGAAATGGAATAAATTTTTATCGCAGGTTTAAAGCTAGAGTCCTCCAAGAAACTTATAAAAACACAATATCTTATTGTAACACTAAAATATACAGTAAGTTTCTTGAAGGATTTGAGCTTTTAACTTTAACAATACAACAATTTATTGGATTTCGTATACCATATGTACACCCGCTAAAAAACAATTCATTCTCAATAATCAAAAGCATTACTCGCGAAAAGTGTTTTTCTCTAACATATTTAAATCAGGACCATCTGTGAGTGCGTATTACGTTACGTTTAATATAATACTTTTTTGACGGAGCGATCTGAATCTAGTTTTCCTATGAACTCTTTGCATACTATGAAAGCATCGCTTTATTGAAATCGGTTAACATGTTCGTATAAATAAAGTGATGTAATAATATTTAGTTAATTTGTACAGCGCCGATTTTGTGAAAAATAACCTCAAGGGTGATGCACCTACCATTAATGCTTTTTCATAATAATCCATTACCGATTTTCTAGTTTAAAAAAATCAACGTTTTTTTAATACTAATAAATAGAGATCTGAAAATTTTGGTTTATGTTTTGGGAAAAGTGGTGTTGCTTTTTTTTATCTTCTGCAATAAAAGTAGGTAATATTATTATAATATTTATTTGTTTATAAAATATAAAAATCATGTCTCTTTTATTTCATTTAATTTTTTTTTATCGAAAAAAGAATGACAGTAGGCTGCGTTTTCGACATAAAATTAGCTGCGTCCCATTTATGGCTATTCAAGCTTTCCAAAACCGTATTCAAATAAATATTTAGAATGTAGAATATTACTTTCTAATATTAAAATACCAGAATATCACACATCCATGAGTTTCGTCGTCGGCTCAAAAAGCTGAGTGATGCGTAACTTAGTCTTATCAATATTACTAAATAATATTATCTTTTTTTTAGTACTCAATTTTAAACCCATTTTTTCCTCACAGCACCAATTTACTCAATAATATTTGTTTTTCTCATCTCTTCACAAGTGGGTTCATAAGTTTTTTTCTGTACTATTCTTCACATCTCTTTATACTTTGTTATTATCCTTTTTTTCTATACGAGTAATTATTATATTAACATACTATGTAAACAGTAGTTTTTTTCCCTTCTATTTTTACATAATGACACTTAATATGAACTAAACATGTCAATTTGACTGTCCTAAAACGGGATTTGTTCCCAGTTGGGCAGTCAAAGCTTTCTCACATTTTATTGTTTAATAATGTGAGTTTCAAATTTTAAAAAATAATAATAAGTCACGTGAAAAATACGCAATTACGGCGGTTATTTATCCGAAAATTATGGCGTATTTTTCGAATAAAAATTCAGGTCTCCACTAATAAATATATAGGGTTCCAAAACCCTCGTTCAGAAATGAGAATCTGCACATAAACGCGAAATGTTTAATTTGTCCACTCCCTTTATTCTGTAATCACGTCGTAACGGTAATTTGAGGCAGCGCCGCCGACGGAATGCCATAGGATGATGAATTCTTCCGAATCCTTATTAACTTCTCTTGTCTTTAGAGGTAAATGAGGTTACCTCGCGCCGTAAGTATACTCGTATGCAGGGGGATTATTAACGAAAGATGTTTCGGAGATATTTCGTTGATCATTAGTGTCAAAACTATCATGATGAATTGAAGTCTATATATCACGGCTGCATCATGATACAACCAGCATCATGAACAGTGTCGAACTGATGCTGATTCATATTGTTAGGCTGTAACAAAGTCCTACCCACTAACGTCAGAATTAATAGACTTGCAGTAAGTACGACTTCGGAGGTTGGAGTCAAAGGTAATATGATGCTCATTTTGGCACCAGCCTAGTTCACTGCCGCCCACGTTTGTTTCGCGTGATTTTGACTGCGGTAAGCAAATTACGAAACATTTATAAAAAAGGATCGAACTAAATATTTTAACAAAATATTCAGTTTTTGTGAACAAGCTGAACCTTTTTACTTATTTGCTGTTTTACTTGCATTGGCGGTGCGCCTAACTCGCCCCCCGCCTCTCTTATTTTGGCTTCTTCCCCTTGCGTGTTAGGGCAACTCTATGTAATTTTTTCTCTGTTCTCCTATAAGATCTATAATTTCTTCAAAATATTGGTATTCACTTTGTGGCGTCATTATTAATAAATGAATTAAAAAATTATTTTGTAATCACCACTTTATTAATATATACACATTAACATATTTCGAAAGCGATGCTTTCCTCATCAGGGATGTACAGAATACAATATTATTATATTGTAACATATTTTTATCTAATTATCTTGTATCTTGAAATCTCCAATTTTTGGAATGTTGGGAGGCTGATGGAAGTTGAGGAAGTGTAGGCGAAATAAATAGTAGGGAACAATTCACAACTCATTACTGAATATAGCTAAAGCTACATCCAGAGCCAACGAGGTTAAACCCCTGCCAAATGTACATAAGCTTCAATTTTACGCACGGTAATAACATACCACCAAAATTTTTAACATACGACTTGCCTGCTCTAGAGATATTTCGGGAATTTAATGTACCATCGACAGAAATTCATAAAAGAAACGCCCTTATATCAAATTTGAAAAGAATTTTTCATTAATAAAATTAACCCCACTGAATAATCAATAGATTAAGAACCAACGGTTTTAAAATACATATATGAATACCGCACAAGAGTCCCAACTGCTCCCAACCGTCTGGAGCCAGTGAGACTATGGCATTCCCAATTGGGGAATGTTGTGAGGTTGAAGGGATTGGAGGCGCGGAGGAGAAAGGGAAGAGGAAGGTGGGAAAAATACCTGGCAATTCAGATCCGGTCACCAAACACAGCTAAAAGCCATTTCAAGCTACGTTTCAATTGCGAATATTGGTCTTTCACTAGAGCGATACTGAGAGTATTTTCCACTCTGGAACGTGCGGAAATATACTATACTTTATTTTAAAATTAATTAAGTGTGAAACATCACAAATTATTTTAATAAAAATTTTAAAATAATGTAACCAAAACTTTGAAATATTAACTACTCAAAAAGCAAATTAACTCCCCGAACTTGGATATTGATATATTGTACCCTTAATGTATACTATCCAACATATAAATAACTATTTGGTTATTTTACTGTTTTTCTAGAATTAATTTGTTGAATTACTATTGTAGTTATTAACATTGTTCACACATCATATACTATGCATTATGTATGCAAATACTCCTCCCATAACCACGTACTCAATTTAAGGAAAATATATTAAAAAGAAGAAAAAATAAATTGTTAAATAAGAGGTCTGGTTATCAGGGAGCAGTTGGAACTCAGATAAAATGTACGCTATTCACATTAAAAAGTAGCAAATTATTTGCAAAAGATAAAACGAAAATGTTTTCCTACGTTAGTGTTCTAGTTATGCCTATATCTATACGAGTCTATACCGTGCAAAGTTGTTTACTAACAGGCTAAAATAAAATAAATATGCAAAGATTTGTTCCAATTGCCCAGTAGTTAGTCACATAACCTATTATAAAAATGATTTCCTTACGCCACTCTATTTATTAATGATCAGACTATAATAAAATAAAGCAAACGCGCTGCTAAGTAGGATGCTTTTATGTTTACGTGTTCATTAAGTATAATAGCATCAGTAAATAAAACGAAATGAAGTCACCCAAAACAGCTTTAAGGTTTGTGTTGTATTTGCGAAAATACCTATATTGTATAACTTCTCCCAGCGGATAGCGGCCCTGTGCATTGGTCATTATCTTTGTTCAGCGTGTCAAAGTTAGTGAAGTAGTTTTTTGTCGATAGTGATAGCCTAGTTTTTATTTCGAACATGTGACAGGGCAGAGCCGTTAGGCGGCCGGACCCAGACTTACCCAGTTACCCGTCATTATCTGACACCCAATATCTAAACCAATGCCCAAAGTTCCCTGCTCAATGCCCAGTCTCCGGGGTACATTACCTAGCACTGACAATGTTTATTGCCAACACCCAGTGCCCAATTCCAAATACACGATAATCTACGTCCGTTGCCTTGTGTTGTTAATGCCTATTTCTTATTGTCTAATATTCAATACCCAATGCCCAACGCCCAATGCCCAATCCCCAATGCCCAATGGCATCGCCCAGAAACAGTTATCCAGAGAATATTGCAGTCCCTAGGACCCAATGCCGAGTGCTTAGTGTTCAATGCGGTTTAATAACCAGTGTTCAATGTCCATTGTTCAATGCCCAATGCCCAATGCCCAATGCCCAATGTCCAATGCCCAATGCCCAATGCCCAATGTCCAATGCCCAATGCCCAATGCACAATGCCCAATGCCCAATGCCAACGCCCAGAGACAGTTATCCAGAGACAGTTATCCAGAGGCTATTGCAGTACCTAGGACCTAATGCCGACTGCTTAGGGTTCAATGCGGTTTAATAACCAGTGTTCAATGTCCATTGTTCAATGCCCAAAGTCCAATACCCAATGCCCAATGCCCAATGCCCAATGCACAATGCCCAATGCCCAATGCCCAATGCCCAATGCACAATGCCCAATGCCCAATGCCCAATGCACAATGCACAATGCCCAATGCCCAATGCCAACGCCCAGAGACAGTTATCCAGAGACTATTGCAGTACCTAGGACCCAATGCCGAGTGCTTAGGGTTCAATGTGGTTTAATAACCAGTGTTCAATGTCAATTGTTCAAAGCCCAATGTTCAATGCCAAGTGGCCAATGGTCATTGCCCAATACCCAATACTTGACTTCGCCCAATATTTAACTCAACCCATTCCCTAGGCAGTGGTGGGTACCTAAAAAGCCGGGTCCCGGGTACCACTTACCGGGCAAGTCGTGACGAAGAACAATATTGAAAGCCGATTTGGTTATGCAAAAATTTACAGCTCAGTCGGCTCGGCTATCGGCGGCTCCATCTACCGATACTTTTATGACACACTCGATAAATGAATATAAATTGATGCTGTTGATTTATATTGTGTGATTCATTATAAGAATCCGCAGGGGTATAAAAACGCCGAAAGTTTTTATACGATTATTCGACGTATTGTTATTTTAAACTCTATTGTCAACATAACAATGTGTGTGGGTACAATATATTGTAAACACCATCTGGGTTCCAATACATAATGTATTGTATTTCACTCGCGTGATTTATTTGCATCTACGAGAACTCTTACTATGTTTTTTTATCAAGAAACTAATTTAAAAATAACGGGCAGCGGACGTGCGAATTCATAACTTGTACATTGTAATATATCACGCCACGCTTTCTTAGAGGACGGAAAAAAATCCACAAAGTTAGGTAATATACGAGAGTCAATGAATGAAAAACAAAGGAAGTTTCCTTATAAAGTTCGTACGACGCGGTGCTGAGGCGCCGTTTTATCAAGTTTTCTATCTACTGAATACGGCGCTCGCCTGCTTTAGGGCCCATTCATATATACTCAACATCTCAACAATATCTTGATTTTTGATGTGCCGGAGTCGAACCCGAAACTTTCCGATCCAAGGGTTATTTTTTATGACCGGACAGGAGGTGGCACTAGCGAACGCCTCAACTCCTCGCTTATATGGCAATTGCGCGAAACATCGATGTATTGGCGGGAATAGAACAACAAGATTCGGACAACGGTTGGTAATGGCGTACAGTGTTTTTGTTTTATATCGTTTTTATGGCGCCTAATTAAAATTATTCCAGGAACCATTGGCGCGGGGTCTTGGATAATTTTAACCGATATACAGACGTGTGTCTGAGTTGTGTAACTGGAAGCAATTCAATATATTGATTCTATTTCATAAATGTATTATAGGTTTCAATGATTTGTATTACTCAATTGTAATTGCATTGTTTGAACGATGCAGGAATTCACCGTGGCTTCCCATGAAAGGGCACATAGGGCACAACATGTTTGTGCCCTATTGTTGTGGTTGTGCCCTTTGTGGTTGGCACATAATTAGTACCAATATAATTTCCACCGCGAAACCAAAAAAATAACTATCAAATCATTTTCACAGACCTTAAACTGTGCGACACAAATCGAGAATAAATGTCAAGTACGTAGCAATCGTGAAGCGGAGGAGGGTGAAAGAAACCCGGCTAGCCCGACCCAGTCCTCGGTCTCCAGGCACTCTCGCCTGAGAGGTTCATGTGTGGATAATGACACGCCATGATAACCTTCGGGTGCCGGCGAGCTAATTTTCAAAGCCTCGTGCTTCGCGGCGAGAGTTAAAGGCCTATTCTCAGCCACCGGCACCGTGCAGTACAGGCACGGCACAGAAGAGAGTATTCACATTACACCGTGCGTGAACGTGTTTTTAGATAAGTAAGCAATTATTTTTTGCAGTGCCTCCCTCTTTACGTGTCTGCACTGCGCGGTGCAGGTAGATGGAAATCGAACTAAAGTCTTTCTAAACTTTCGTACGGAAAATGCTGAAAATATTGCGACTACAACATAATTAATAGATAATTATGATGCCAACCGAACAGACATGTCTACTTTAATAAGGTAGGTAACTTTATGGTAAAATATGGAGGTTGTTATGAAGACAATGATACTTATATGTCGCCCATGTGGCGATATGTTTGTCACCCATTGATATAAGCGGCGGTTTCCCTTCTGGACCCCTAATTTGAATCAATTGTAATCAATTTAGTTTATTTCAATTCAATTAACTTTATTCATTTTAAGGCATTTTTAAAGCCATTTTTAAATAAGACAGGATCTACAACATACAAAATATTTATAAAAAATAAGAAAAATTAAAAGAAAGAAGGTAGACATATATAATGTCAATAAATTGCATATAACACATACTGGTATTATACAAGCAGCAATAAAGATTTCTGTTAAAACGCAGCTTCATTGATGTTAAATATGTCGATATCCGAAGTGATTCGATTTAACAGCAAGATTGCCCTCCTTACCGGCATTACCATGAGCAAGTTGGTCCTGCAGACCGGGAGATAAAACAGTCTATACTGCCGGTGACTGAGATAACCATCGGGAACATAGAGATAATGCTCTGCATGATAGCCGAGTTTTCGAACCATCCACAAATCAGTCTGAAGAAATGTGTACTTCCCTTCTGACCCGCAGATGGTTCATTCCGAGCATACCTAAGAGATAATACCTAAGAAAGATATAGAAACAAAATCTGCTGGCTGAAGATTGCCCCGATAGAAGCCAACCTCGAATGTGAAGGGATACCATTAGAATAAAAAGATACTAGGCACAACGCGTTGATAATGCAAACTCTGATAGACTAGTCACTTAAGTCACAGTCATATCCATGAATGGTTCAGTTACCTAATAAGCAAATAATTTTATTATTCGTAAATGTAAATAATTATTATCAAAAAATCTCTAATAAAATAATGTTTCAAATAAGCACCTACTCTTCTTTTGTCAATAACCTTCTAATGTATATAATATCAATGACAAATAGGATTTAAACAGTAACTTCAATGTCATGCGATGTGCAGTGTTTTGTAATATATGTGTCCTGTGCGTGCAGCCATCATTAGTCAAGTCATACCATCTCAGCCCAAAACATTGTAATTTAATTAAGTTTTAATCTGGAGTGCCCTACCAGGTAAGTATGTTTTCTGTATATGTAGATAATAAGATTAATAAGAGTAGTATTTGTACAGCGCCCTTGAGGTGATTTTTCACAAAAACGGCGCTATATAAATCGTCCAAGTATTATTACTATTATTATTAAGATAGTTGTCTTTTTTTAGTTCATATACATCACAGATCAAATATAGAGATAACCTAACACGCAAGGGGAAGAATCCAAAATAGATCCAAATCCGAAGAGTAAGCTAGAAGTGACCCTAATTTAAGTAACACAGCAAATAAGTAAAAAGGTTAGGCTTGTTTACAAAAAACGAATATTTTGTTACATTATTTAGTTTGACCCTTTTATAAATAATTTTAATTTTGCCTACCGCATTTAAAATCACGGGGAACAAACGTGGACCGTAGTCAACTAGGCTGGTGCCAAAATGATGTCACTTGACTTATTCACTTATTCATTCTGACATCAGTGACATAGTTGAATTACATAAAAGAATATTTTCAATTTCTGTATTAATTGTGACGTTAGAACGACGTTTACTAACATGACCGTTTTATTTTAACTGATTAAAAAAGAAATCGTAAGTTAAGAACTAACAAAAGAGAACAGACTTTTTCGAAACACAATAAAAAAACGAAGTATATGCGTGTGCGAATACTGATAAAAGGTGGGTAGGTGGTAGTAAAATAATGCGATATCAATACAATATTAAAATACAGCACAACTCATAAAACACAAACGAGGCTAAAGCCATATTCGAGTGCGGTCTGTAAGCCGCGCCCGCGCAAAATGCATAAAATTAATGCTTCGTACACGTGTAGATTGGTAAATGCACTATCGATGCGGGGCGGCGTTTTGCAACGTGGGAAAAAAATCCAGTTTGCGAATTCTTCATACTGCAGCCGGCGGACCATGCAAACTGCACGGAGTAAACTGCATACATATTATGTTCTGTTTTCTGTCCGATATGGCGGTGAGAGGGGAGGGGGTGAGGTTGGTGGAAGCTGGGGTAGTTGTAGCAGGTTGGGAGAGGGGGGGGGGGATTCAGCGGCTCGCTTTGACTCCTTTCTGTAATAAGAGGACCGGACCCTGGACCGGCGGCATTTTGGGGGGTCGATTCTGACGCTGTTTTACATTACTCAGGTTAGGTTGGTATTTGTGTCAGAGAAATGTAGTGGGAGTCGCATAAGTATTTATTAAATCGCATATTCATTGAGTTATCAAAGTAAAATGTTTAAATAAAATTTAAAAAACCAATCACGTATTGAAAGAATTTAATTCGGATTATTAAGAAAACTAGTAATTATTTACTATTTTAACAGATTGGTGGAATAATACAATAAAGAATTCCAGTCCAATTTAAAAAAAAAATGTTTTTATTATCATTAATGACGTTCAAACTTAAATACCAGTATTTTTCGTTTTTTTCTTCTATAGTTAAAATAATTTTCGAAGTTTCAATTCCCGCCAAAATGCTCCAAATCTATGGCAGGTCAATTTTGAGGTTAGAGTGTCAAATGTCAAAACAAGGATGACTTTTACCATGCATAATTTTATATTCTATTCATGTTAATCTGTAACTAAACATAAATAATAAAATTATGTACCTTTTAAGAAACTTTAAGTCAAAGAATAATAATAGTATTGAGCATATTAACATTATCATAATATCCGTATTGATAATTAGTTTGATCATGAATACTCTAATTTCTTTCATAAAAAAAAGTTTTTTTTTTATATTGAACAACAATTGTAGAGATTAAAGTCACCCAAATAAGTTTATATTTCGCCAAAACTAAGAATTTTTTTTATTTAAAATACAAAAGAAAATCGAAAAATTAAAATGTCCATGTTAATCCAAAAACAGAATGCGGATGTGACGTCAGATGTTTCAAATAACGAGGTGTTTCGATGAGATACATTTTTATTCACTTTTAAATAACGATTTATAAATTCTACATATCATTCATTATATATAATAAAAGTTATATTTTCGGAATCGACGTTTGCTGATTTATATGAATATATATTTTTAAAGGTGTTATATTTTTCACTGGAGTTCCTTATTGGTATAAGAGTTACTTGGAGACTGAAAGGTTTCCAGTTCAATTCTTGTCTCACAGTAACATTTTTCTAGGAAAATTAATTTATATTAACCATTGTATGACGCCTGAAAAAACTAAAACTGGCAAATACGAAATTTGCAAATCTTTTTCAATATGTAACTTCTAGAAGGTCTAGATATTTCAGCTCGCATTGACGATTTACATTGTGCCCTATTGTGTTTGAAATATATATTTTACTGTAAAAAAAGAGTTACCTTTAAAGCCGCTATGAAACTCGTATTAACTGCTTACGTACAATAAAGATCTCATTAAAACGTCGACATATTTAAAACGTCAATAACAGAATACAAACAAATCTTAGTAAAAAAAAAAATTGGCAAGTGGAACAACTAGTCTAATTGAATAAATTACCTAGCTCTGCTTCAAACTTATTTAATCTGTTATTATGTTAACTAGATTATTAGTTTTACCTAACTTACGGACTATGTAGGTATTATTAAAAATTATTCGGTGAATTTAATGTTGATCATTAAATTTATCATTAAAATATCTCTTGTATTTTTTCGGCATTCACTATATAGCAATTTCTAGACACTTTGTTTGGAAGTTTTAATTTACCATGTACTTTTGCTATTTTTGGTTTAATAAATTCGCTACCGGTTTCGACACAACCGTGCCATTGACGAGCTTTCTTAAAACTTTTAAACGTTTTAAGAACGCTCGTCAAAGGGACGGTTGTGTCGAAACCGGTAGCGAATTTATTAAACCAAAAATAGCAAAAGTACATGGTAAATTAAAACTTCCAAACAAAAAATTAAAATATCTAATACGATTTTTTTTATCACTTTTTCACTCCTGACATAGATGCAATACATATCATCGTTTTAGTTTTAATTGTATAAGTCTGAAGATGCCCGTGATAGGGTGAAATCTGTCCGGTCAAAAATAAACGAGTGGAAGACAGTTACAGAGGTTTTTGAGCAAAAAAATCGTATCACACTGGAATTCCACCATGAATTGACAGTTTCACAATTGGAAATAATTAAAATATCTCCATTAAATACTAACTTCTTCCTTGATTCTGATTATTTATACCTTTGCAATGCCATTGGTTATAAATATACATGAATATCTTTAAATAATATAATTTTTATTAGAATTTATATTTACATTCCTGTATTATTATATAACATAAGCGACTGTACTGATAAAAGATGTTAAATACGAAAAGAATAATAAAATAAAATTATAAAAATAATAAAAACGCTGCATTTGTATTTTTTCTCATAAAAAAATACCTATAATTTTATGTCTCCGTAAAATCCCCACCCAGGTCCTGCGCTTGCTGGGTGTGCAGGAATCAGGAATGACCCGAGACCCCTCCGCCTTCGGGGCCGGTTACCTTTCCGGGCGGGCGCCGCGCCGCAGAAAGTCGCCAGTGGAAAGTAAAGCTCTGACAGGCCCGATAAACAAACATCGAATCTGGTGTGATCATTATAATTATACTTATTTTATTGACTCCTTGTTAATTTAAGGCTTGTTAAGCATTCATAAACATATTAAAAACCATATGATCAGTAGGTAGGTACCTGTACCTTTTTGTACAATGTTTTTTTCTGAACTGGCCGTTGAGAGGAACGGCTGCGCGCCTTGTTTCATATAAAACTTAATTTTGGATTTGAGGCCAAAATACTCACCTAAACCTATTAATATTTTTTTTTCATCAAAAAGTATAGTAAATATCTAGTACGGATGAGAAGTAATTTATTTATTTTTTGTTTTACATTATGAAATATAGGCCATTAAAGGAATTGATTTTTCGCAATTTTTGAGGCACTTTTAATAATTATTTGGGGGATAACGGTGATGTAAAAAAAATGTTTTCCTTAGTCTGCTTTGAAAATATAATAAAATATAAAATAAAATATATATATATACATTGTGGTGGACTTTAAATTAAATTAAAAACGACCAATTTACATTGGAACACAAATTTGCAATACATAATTCAAAACATCGACCCGAAAAAACTTTTTTTTTTTTTAAGTTTTTGAATTTTTAATTAGGTAATCATATTTATATAGCAAATATGATAATTATTTAAAAAAAATACAATAAACACGCAAATAATTTTCTAAGTTGCCTCTAAAATTATGAAAATTGTTTTTTTTTCATGGCATATACTTTAAAATTTAAGACAAAAATAAATAAAATACTTCTCATCCGTACTAGATATTTACTGAATCATTAATCAAAAAAATATTATTCAGTTTGGATGGCCTCAAATACAAAATTAAGTTATGTATGAAGCAACTGCGCTGCCTGTTTCATATAAACGGGAGGAACCTAATTAAAAGATGTTTCATGTTATGGACGCGTAACCTAATAGTAAAAAATTATCTAAACTAGAAGAACCGAATTATATGAAGTTTCATGTTACGAGAGTGTGACTTAATAAAAAAAATCTCCCCAAATAGTGTAGAAATTTAATTAAACCTAATAATAGGAAGTTTCATATGAATAAAGTGGGTCTAAGAAAGAGGAACTTAATAATAGAAAGCTATCTTCTATGTAGGGCCCTAACAATATCAAAGTACGAGTATCGACCGAGTCGGGATATATTGGCCACACTATATCCCACACTACCGACTGAGTATGTAACGAATTAATATTAAGAAGCTGCCTACTTAAGTAAAACCTACTGATATGTAGCTAGCTCCCCATTTAGTATACTGGGAACTAACGATAAGAAGCTTCCTACTTAGAAGAGAAGAAAGCTTTAATTTATCACAAGCTAATGCTTTTGGTTTTGACACTAAATTACAAAAACGTTGGGAAGCAAGTTAAGTATATCTTAAAAAAACATTGAGATCGACTTTAATCAATGGGCAACCGCATATATACGTTTGATGAATAAATTATGGTATCCATTATCCATTGCTTTCTTCACAAGTATTCGGGGGCTTCGTGTGCGGTGGATTCGGGGTTTCACCGTTTTCCAGCGAGAGAGTCCGGGCGACAAGTGGCGACAGAGGCGGCACCGGGCGACAGGACTGGCAACGCAGTTTGGCGACACAACTCGGTGGTCCACGAAGACTTCATTCACCAGGTGGTGAGACATAACGTCATTTTGTAGGGACGGCTTTTTACCTTTAATAATAAACCCGTTTTCCGAGACTGGTCCTTTTATCCATGGTAACGATATCTCTCAATAGCACGCGTGCGGTGAATAAAAAATCTTTCGCGGAAGACTATTCAAACTTCACGATTTGGATCTTAATCAAAAAGAAACGAAGAATGAATGATGGTTATTATGTACATATTATTCTCGTAGGTAGTTGAAGAATATAACAAATTAAACACAACACACAGTTACTTTAAAGTTTCGTCAGAGTTTTCAAGGCTTTTTTAAGAAATCTTTTTCCTTACTGAAAAATACAGAATATTAAATTTGCCCTATTTTGATTATGGAAATATATGTAGCTATTTCAAATTTCTTGCTGGTAATAGTTGCGTGGACCTAAAAATTCAAAGTAAATTTCGATACCAGAGTTCATCGTTTGAGTATTTTAAGTGATAGGTATATAATTTTTTTACTTCATGCAAATGGTATTAAAGTTGTCCTGATCCAAAGTTTATACCAATTGCTTTAAGAGGAAGGAATAATAAATATTACACAAGCTGTGTGTCTTATGTCACAACGAATATACGTACTAGGGATAAAAATCGCTTGGCAAGTCTAGAAATGTTTGATGTAAGCGCAAAGATTGAAGAAAGTTGTCATTTATTTGTGAATAATTTTGTAAAAAAGAAAAAAAGTTAATCCACAGAATCTGTTACAAATTATCTTAGCTATAAAGCAGTATTTTTTTTTATACTTGTTTTTAAATTTACGCGTTAATAATATTCGAATGATTATTTAGTAGATAACGCTTTTATATTTCATAACGTAACTAACAATTTTATTTTAATTCCAATCAACTAGAACTTTAGGAAGAGCTTCAACTTATCCAAAGAATATTTTTCAGTTTTCATAATCTAAATCGATTCGTAGTAAAGATTAATCGAAATAGTGATTTCTCCGGTAGCTTCGCCTTAACCTGTTAACCGCGCGTGACGTGTTTATACGTCAAATATAAACAGTATCGGTTACAGGTATTACGTCTAAAAGCGTCTTCGAAATATATGTTGTACACTTGAACGAGCGGGACTTAGTTTTACGGTTTACGAATGTGTGAGTCATCGGTACATGCATCGACATGTTTCATACAAAACTTAATTTTGGATTTGAAGGCAATCCCTCGGTTAACAGGTTAATGGGTAAGACTTGTCTAGGAATGGGTAAGACTTGTCTAGGATTTGGGAGGGGAGATTTATTACAACATCCACGCGGAGGACTGATCCCTGACTGACATGATGCTGCAAAAAAGGTAGAATATCCTCAAAATTAGCTAGGAAATCAGAAGATGAGAAAAAAATCGACTTAGAATGTGATTTTATTGTTTGGAGCAGGCACTGAAGACTGGAAGTAAATAAAAAAAAAAAAAATACCGAAAATGCCACGTGAAACTAAAAACGCGTATATTTCAAAACAGCATTTTTTTAAAATGACCAAAACGTTGTTAGGTATTATTTTTGACGAATTATGTAGAGCTGACAACTTTCTGGTAAAAATTGAAGGAGAAATCTCTCCGGCCGCGAACCTCGGCTATCATTTTGTAAAAAAAATTTTTATTTAATATGCTAGAAAGTACGTGCAATAAATCCTATTAATCAGATTTTGTAATCCATTCCCCGTTTTATCCTAAAAAAAATTGCTGAAAATAGGCTACTTTTTCGGGAGCAAGAGTGGCATTAGGCCTTTAATGGCCAAGTACTCGATGTAATACGGTAGAAAATATCTCGTATTAAGAAGTGGTAAATATTTTTGTTTCTCTGTATAATTAGATAGCCAAAAAGGATTCCGTTTTATTATCTGAGTATTTAAGAGATATCGGTCACTTGAAAGCGAGTATTTGTTTCTTCCTTTCAATGCCATTTAAATAAAACGATTGCAAGTATCGAAATCGTCCGAGCTTTTTATTAGGGAGGTATTAAAGCATAAGAATACGGCATCTTGTTGGGGGAAAAACAGAATAATGTCCAGTGAGAAATTTCGACGGTTTCTTCAATTACTGGGGTAAAGCAAAAGGTTCACTGTGGAGAGATGCTTGGAATTCTCCAGAGCAGGAAACGTTCAGAGATACTCCTTATTTTGGAGCATGATATCGAGGGCTTCTTGGAAATGGACCATTTGAGCGAAATTCGCAAAATAATTGATCGAAATAATCAATACGATTTTTTTTCCGTATATTATACCGCACAGGAGTTCCAACTGCCTGGAGCGACTGGTCCCGTGGGATTCTCATGGGAAATGCTGCGAGGCTGAAAAAAGTGTGAAGGAGACGGAGAAGGGGGTGGTAAAAAAGTTCATAGCTCTTTATATCTAGTCACTAAATACAACTTAACCTTTCCCGTGCTAGAAAACTCCGCTGGTTCCGGTGCTGTACTTTCAGTATACATAAATAGAGAAAATGTCAAAATATGATTTTAAAGTCAGATGAAATTGAATAATTAACATTTATCATTTATGCAAATCATTTTAATAGTAGTATTTACATATGTACGTACATACATAAGTACAATATTGTAATTGCTAAAAAGGAAAAAAAAACGGCAACGCATGAAACGCATGATATGTCCATTACTACGTACTGGCTACGAAACCGAAGGTCGCGGGTTCAAATCCCGGCGTGCGCGAGTAATTATTTCAATAAATTATGCTATTTCACAATTCATTTATTTAAATAATATCTAGTATATTTTCCGCACGTTCCAGAGTGGTGGATACTGACAGTATCGCCCTGGTGAAAGACCAACATTCAGAATCGAAACGTTGCTTGAAATGGCTTTAGCCGTCTTTCGTAACCAGATCTGAATAGCCAGGTACTTCCTCACCTTCCTCTTCCCCATTTCCTTCCCATCCTCAATACTTTCATCGTCACAACATACCCCAATTTTGAATGCCATAGACTCACTGGCTCCAGACAGTTGGGACTCTTGTGTGGTATGACATAAAAAAAATTACTGCCGGCAGACCGTCGTCTACTACCGACGACAGCGCATCTTGCCCCGCACCTTTCTCGCTCACCACCACACAACTCGGTAGGTTAGCAACACACGTATAAACAAACACCTGTCTATTGATTAATTTATTCTCAATTTTTCGTTAAAAAAATTCTATTGTATTTGATAAATGCATTTAAATTATTTCCCCGCAATACACACATGTATTTTGACGAAATAACTAGAATATTAACTTTTTACTTTATTATGTTTATTCGGTTGGCAGAACCGGCAAGGAAGGGAAAAAGCTAAAAAAATATTTTGTAGAATTAATGAGTTTAGAGTAAAGTGCATTTGGGTGGAATATCACTGATTTGTTCTATTTTGATAGATTCACACATCTTGACAAGCGGATTGCAATATTTAGAACACAGACGTCAGGTGGGAATGCTGTCCTCGTTCTACCGGTATTTCAATGGAAGATATTCTGAGGAACTAGCATCATTAATCCCTTCGACGCCTGTGCACAGTCGGGAAACATCCCAAACATTTTAACACGGATGACAATTTTGGGATTCATTCTTGTGTTCAACAGTCCGGCTGTGAAATGATTTGCCGACCTCTGTGTTTCCTCCCTCCTACAACATGGGTTTCTTCAAGACTCAGGGTCACTCCTTCCTATCCTTTAAAAGACCCTCCACACAGCATCCCCAGAGATGATATAGGCCTGGAGGGAAATTAATTCACTCAGAGCCTCCTGTATGGATTAACTGTAAAATAAGTAAGTTATGGTCTTAGCCAATAGATATAATTGTAAAAATATATTTTTTAAAGTTATTTCAATAAGATTAACGTCCTCTTCATATTATATAACTACGATAACTCGATTTTATACAAAATTCGTCATCTAAACCAAACAAAGCAATGAAACTTACAGTATCCCATATTCGTAAAAGCATTTACTTTGTGGCTTGCCATATTCATGATATAAATACATAAATCTGTGTTAAACCACTTTAATTTAATATAATGATCGACCGGTTTCGGAAGTATCCTTCCTTCGTCAGGACTATATTAAAACTAACATAAGATACAAAATAATGTATTAATACCCCTCCCCATATGGTCGCCTTTCATTCCTAAATCTAAATATTCATGTATGTCTGCATGACACGGACAATAAATTCAAATCTTCACGTTGTTTTTCTGAGAGGTGACAGTTTAGCAATAACCATATTTTGACAGATTTTATAGATCAATTCTTAACTATATCTAGAAGGAAATTTTCCTTGGAAACATCTTGGGTGGCTTAAATAAAATATAACTTCCATTAGCCACACACCTTTCGTAGGTCGGCATAACCTTTTCAACGCTATCGATATCGATGAATGAAGTCGATAGGTAAGTGCGGATGAACGTTAAACGGGTTAAGTGATGATCCGAGATCCGAGTAGTAAGTAGTTGGATCTATGAGAAATTGAACAGCGGTTATCGTGCCTTGTGTCTTGGTTTTGGTGTCAAAGTGAAAGTAGAATGCTTTACGATATCACGACTTTATGAGTAAATTCTAATGGGATAGCCCTTGGGACCACGGAGAAGATGTTTAGAGAAAAAACACGCAAACAACACGAGACTACTTGCTGTTAAACGCCTGTTCGTTTTAATTGAATACCTACCTTATGACGGCTTTTTCCATAAATGTAACTGAATTTGTAATTACGTGAGTAGTCCTTTATTTCTTATTTATCAGTTTATTTGAATGTTTTTATTAAATTTATTAAGTTTTACATGTGTATTTTTTTATCGTTGTATTTATTATGTCATTGCAGTATTCTATAAAACACTCAATAGGGCGTAATAAAGGTTTGCTGTATTGTAAACACGCTTTACAACTGTTCATGTTTTACAACATAATAATAATTATAAACTTATTACCCACCCATTGCGCTGTAACTAGCAACTTACATAGTCTCTACCCTTTTACTTTTTTTAAACTTATGTTATTATATCATGTACTAACCCACTTGTTATACTCTTTTGAACATCCTGCAGTTATAATGTAACCATAGGTAAAACAGATTGTATTCATCTTTACAATAAATCAGAAAACTCGTTTATCTGAAATAGCAAGAACTCCCGAACGGTGAGGTTTCCATCATGTATTTCTGATGTTTCGAGTTTCTAGGTTAATATGTATGGTGAATTTTTATATCGCTGTTCAGTGATAAAATCACCTCAAGGGAGCTTTAACGCGACGGTCTTCAGCTCGCAATGTATTTTGATCATGACCTGCTTTGAAATATTTATTACCCTGCAAAAATTACTTTGTAATTTCATTGGAGATTAAGGCGAGAAAGAGGCGATTACTCCTATGGTGATAAACATTTTTTCATTAGAATAGGGTAGGAAAGACTATGATCTCATTCGCATTGTAAAAATAGTTCATTCTTTTATTGACTCACCTTCTTTGTTGCAATTCATTCAGTTCAAAATTCCTTTGTCGTAGACTTAGGAATAATTAATTGATTTTCTTCAATCGACACTCTACTAATTATGTGTACCATTCTCCACTATCCAGAATGTCGAGTTAATTCAAGCCAGGGCCTTGAAATTTTTGGTATCAGTCTAAATGACTTTTGTCAGGGTCTACAAAATTAAAAGTAGAAGATTATCATTTAGAATCTCTAAAAGCCGGGACTCTACGAAAACCTTGTTCGGGCTGTAACTTGAAATACTTTTTGTCGAATTTTTGTCATTGCTTCATTATGTATTATGTATGTTCTGCTCTATTTCTGTTGATATTGTTTATTTAATTTCGGGTTATGTATTTTGTGTAATTGGACAACGGTCTGTCAATAAAAACAGAAATAAAAATTATTTCTTATACGAGTATGTACTTATTCTACTAGTGATCAATTTGCGGTCATTTTTCCAGGAATCAGAGTTAAATTTAGCCTCTTTTGGTGATATTTCATAAAAATGTGCTATAAAAATTATCTGTCACTAACAAAAAAACTGAACTAAAGTCTCAGGTAACTTTCTGGAACTGAACGTATTCACAGAA
Organism: Halesus radiatus; assembly: GCA_022606495.2. Classification (NCBI taxonomy): domain Eukaryota; kingdom Metazoa; phylum Arthropoda; class Insecta; order Trichoptera; family Limnephilidae; genus Halesus; species Halesus radiatus. The sequence goes on along the minus strand of JAHDVE020006084.1, from coordinate 74,196 downwards.
AATAACCGTAATTAATTAATTAATATATTTAATTCGAAAAAAATAGGTAAACATGAGAAATTTAATAATCATTTTGTTTTGACTTGGAATGTCTGTATCATGAAAAACACGTATATTTCCGCTCATCTCATTAGACAGGTCTCGGTCCAGCGGAAGCAACGACGCATCTCAACAGTTGCCTCGTGGTATCGGAGTACCAGAGCAGCAGAAGAAACAGCGGGTACTTGTACTTGATTATCTGGGCAGACTGCTTGGCGCTGTTGGTCGTGAACCAGTTCAAACCTTCATTAAGGTAAGGTACGAGAACTGCACAATGTGTCGGATTAACGAGCAATACTATGGTATATAAGCACCCTTGAGTTGAACTAAAAACAATACTAATTACGCAGATGTGATTCACACAAAAATATATTATTTACCTTTTTTCCTCGATTGCATGAACGGATACTTAATCAATGTATTAAAAATTACTTTGTAATCACCAATTTATTAATATATACATATCAACATGTTTCGAAAGCGAAGCTTTCCTCATCAGGACGTACAGATTACTAAAAAAATATATTGTCAAGTATAGGCAAATGATAAAAATAGAACACAATAATAATAATGGATACCTAATGAACTGTTTTATTAAATATTTGATCACGCTTGTTCAAAAATGTGATTATTAAATTTAAAACGGCGAAAAAATCTCCCCTGAAAAATTTATTTGTATGAATTACAGGTGCAAAGTCTTGTTTTTTAAAACATTATTTGAATTCTTCGTTAGTTAGAGTTGTGATATTACTAACTTGTTATGCTTGATTCACCTTACAAAAATGAGTTTGTTATACGTAGATTTTTAAGCTACATGCTTCAACCCTGTGTCCCTTGTAGTCTGTAATTTTTTTTTTTACGAACAGTATTTTTGCGGAAACACAAGGAGTAAACAATAAAAACGAAGGATTAACAAGTCTTTAACTAAGTTATGTGTTTATATAATATGTTTGTATGAATCACACTTACTAGAACCCTGAGGCAGTCATACATAATCCTTTATTATCCCAGCCTATAAAACCGCCCATCGAAAAAAAATAATTACTAAGTTTATTTTATTTTTTATCATGTAAGTAGGTACTATATATTTTCAATAATTGATGATATTATTAAAAACTATCAAAATTAAATATGAAACCGAAAAGGCACAGAAAAGAAAAATGTTACGGTAGTAGCTGCGATTCGAACCCAGGACCTCATGGTCTATCCGGGACCTTGCGCTCCAATACAGTTAGCTACAGCTCCCCCAATCAGTACCAACATTTTTATCGCTATCACACATTGATTTCTAATAACTGTCAATATCATCTTTCAATTAAATTATTCACATATATTTTTGGCTCCTACCTTTATAACTTACTACAAGATTCTATCCGAATTTATTTGTAATTTTTAGATAGTGTCTCGGATATACCTATACGATTTTTAATTATATGGGACATCTGTTGAATTTTCCTTCAAGTCTAGGATTAATTAATATTCAATTTTGGAATGACTGATAGAAACCTTATAAACATCATTGAAATATATTTTTAATCGTTGCAGATATTATAAACAACTCTCAAAATGAAACACGAAACCGAAAAGACGCAGAAAAAATAAGGTAACGATAGTAGCTGGGACTCGAACCCAAGACCTCATAGCCTGTATACTACATACTACTAGGTATTATATATTACATATCAAAATGTACTAGGTAGTTGAAAAACCACTGTTTTAAATTGCCATCCCAACACAAGCGTTACGCTTTGTCATATACCGAAAAAAAAGTTCAAGTAACATAATAAATAACAACATATATTAAAGAAAAGTTTATCTCGCAAAATGTCACCCCAAGCGTTTTTTCCATCCCCAAGAAAAATAATAAGAATATAAAAACTACAGGGTCTAATGTATGAACACATTTTCAAATCATCTAGGTATAAGATGATCACAAAAAATAAATGTGAAATAATAAATTAACATGATATATTTTAATAAAATTTCAACGATATTAAAAGTATCCGACAAAATGAGGAAAATAAACGGTCAATTTATTTTTTATAACTTATTGAAGTTTGTAAACCTCATTGTAATATTTTAATCATTGAAGAAGATAAAATTAACACATCCCAAATGAACCACGAAACCGAAAAAACAACAGAAATAGTCGCACCCTTGGGACTTCCGAACCTGTGATCTTTCATTTATCTGTAATCAGCTTTAACCAACCAGCTATATTCAGTTCTAATTTACGCACACACTCTAGAGTTGAATGGCCACAAGTTCAAGATTTGTTAATATTATCTCCATTTTATAAATCCCATATTAGTGGCCGCTATCCTTATGATGTCAGTGAAAGTTTCCTCCATCCAGAACCACCAGTAATTCCGATGCGACTGAAATCTTTTTAATTTCTGTTGTTTTTTCGGTTTCGTGGTTCATTTGGGATGTGCTAATATTATCTTCTTCAATGATTAAAATATTACAATGAGGTTTACAAACTTCAATAAGTTATAAAAAATAAATTGAATATTTCTTTCCAGACTTGTAAAATAAGTCAATAGATGTCTCATATAAATAAAAAATCGGGTAGGTATATCCGAGACTCTATTCCGATTGCAATTGACTTCGGGATGAAATTTTGCAATCATCATAAGGATAGCAGCCAATAATATGGGATTTATAAAAATGGAGGATAATATTAACAAATCTTGAACATGAAGCATGATATCGGTGTAAATGGCGTAAATTGAACTGGTCTCATTAGCTAAGTTGGTTAAGCGGTTACCCCGGATAGGTAGAGGTCCTGGGTTCGAGCCCCAGATGCGACTGAAATCTTTTTACTTTCTGTTGTTTTTTCGGTTTCGTGTTTCATTTGGGATGTGTTAATATTATCCCTCTCTCTACCAGATGCTCATTTTGGGGATCGCCACAACGTGAAAGTTTAACAGATAACGTTGAGCCCAAATGGAAAGTTTCAGATAAGCAGAGACCCGCGTGACGACTTCAAATCTTCATTTGCATAGCACTTAGTACTTACTCTTGTACATTACAATCATTGTACCACGTAGTTAAAATTTAAAGTCACATATAAATCACGGTTTTACTCCCAAAAAGGCGATGCGATGTATTACCCCATTCAAGATTTCAATCACTCACTTAAACATTCATCAAAAGGTGCTGTTTATGTCTTTACTGCAGCTATTTGTATGGTATAATGAATGCATTATTTTTGCGGAGTCATAACTTTAATGTATTACCCCATTCAAGATATCAATCACTCACATGGAAATCGATAAAAAGGTTTTGTTAATATCTTTGGAGTTGTGTTTTTGTATGGTTTGATGGTTGATCCCTTTCTGTGGAGTGGATATGACTTATATATCAAGTTGGTGACGTCAAGATGTAGTCTGAGTGATTCTACTATGGATCAGTAGTACTATTTCTAGTGACCAGAGTTGCTAGTCGGTCACGGCCATGGACAGGCCACACCTTTGATCATAAAACATAGAGGAAACGCTTTGTGTGCGCAACAAGTGCTGTTTGAACAATTGCTGTAGTCATTGTTACATGCTTAACTGTGTGGTCGCGAGATAAACGCATCGTAATCTTACCGTTAGCCAAAATGTTAGGAAAAATTCGAAAGTTCTAGAAAATCTTGGTTTTTTCGCTAATGCAGAAATAATTTCAAATCTAGAAATACCGCAATGCAGAAACTGTGCGAAGAAACACTCGATCAGAGGGCGATCAAATTTGTACAGCTATTTCTTTCAAAGTATCGACTATTTTCAGTTTCATGTATCATTTCCATCATGAGATATAGAGCATTGAAACAATGATTTAACTAGTCAATCGTTTAATTTACAATGTTTGTTCACCTCTGGTTCCTTTAAATAGCTTTTTTCCATTGGATTATTAGGCATTTGATTATCTTGTGACAAATGTTTGGTTTCATTCTCAAAACTCATGCCACCAATATGTGAAGCAGTTCAAACTATCCATGCCACCACTATGTGAAGCAGTTCAAACTATCCATGCCACCACTATGTGAAGCAGTTCAAACTATCCATGCCACCACTATGTGAAGCAGTTCAAACTATCCATGCCACCACTATGTGAAGCAGTTCAAACTATCCATGCCACCACTATGTGAAGCAGTTCAAACTATCCATGCCACCACTATGTGAAGCAATTCACACTATCCATGCAACCATTATGTGAAGCAGTTCAAACTATACCTACATGCCACCACTATGTGAAGCAGTTCAAACTATACCTACATGCCACCACTATGTAAAGCAGTTCACACTATCCATGCAACCACTATGTGAAGCAGTTCAAACTATACCTACATGCCACCACTATGTGAAGCAGTTCACACTATCCATGCAACCACTATGTGAAGCAGTTCAAACTATACCTACATGCCACCACTATGTGAAGCAGTTCACACTATCCATGCAACCACTATGTGAAGCAGTTCAAACTATACCTACATGCCACCACTATGTGAATCAGTTCAAACTATCCATGCCACCACTTTGTGAAACAGTTCAAACTATCCATGCCACCACCATTTGAAATAGTGCGAACTACTAATGCTACCCGAAACAGTTCAAATTAGCCATGTTAAATACTTTCAACTATTCATCCCACCATATGTGAAAAAAATCCAACTATTCATACCGCTATGTGAAATAGTTCATACTATGTACGGATGTATCGTACCACTGATCATAATAGCTACGCTTGCACTGTATGAAATAGTTGAAACTCTACAATCTACCACAAACTACCATCTAGTTGAAATAGTTGAATCTCTACAATCTACCACTAGGTGAAAAAAATGATACTTTACAATCTACCACTTGGTGAAATAGTTGAAACTCGGCAATCTACCACTAGGTGAAATAGTTAAAACTCTACAATCTACCACTCGGTGAAATAGTTCAGACACTACAATCTACCACTAGGTGAAATAGTTCAGACACTACAATCTACCACTCGGTGAAATAGTTAAAACTCTACAATCTACCACTTGGTGAAATAGTTGAAACTCGGCAATCTACCACTAGGTGAAATAGTTCAGACACTACAATCTACCACTCGGTGAAATAGTTAAAACTCTACAATCTACCACTTGGTGAAATAGTTGAAACTCGGCAATCTACCACTAGGTGAAATAGTTCAGACACTACAATCTACCACTCGGTGAAATAGTTAAAAACTCTGCTAATTCACCACTTGGTGAAATAGTTCAGACACTGCTGGAATTCACCTCACCTGGCAGCCAGTTCACTACAATCTCACCACCTCGGTGAAATAGTTCCAGACACTACAATCTACTATGTGAAATAAAGTCTACACCCACTACCGGTGAAATAGTTAAAACTCTACTCAACTACCACTATGTGAAATAGTTCAGACACTACAATCTACCACTCGGTGAAATAGTTAAAACTCTACAATCTACCACTTGGTGAAATAGTTGAAACTCGGCAATCTACCACTAGGTGAAATAGTTCAGACACTACAATCTACCACTCGGTGAAATAGTTAAAACTCTACAATCTACCACTTGGTGAAATAGTTGAAACTCGGCAATCTACCACTAGGTGAAATAGTTCAGACACTACAATCTACCACTCGGTGAAATAGTTAAAACTCTACAATCTACCACTTGGTGAAATAGTTGAAACTCGGCAATCTACCACTAGGTGAAATAGTTCAGACACTACAATCTACCACTTGGTGAAATAGTTGAAACTCGACAATCTACCACTAGGTGAAATAGTTTAAACTCGGCAATCTACCACTAGGTGAAATAGTTCAGACACTACAATCTACCACTTGGTGAAATAGTTGAAACTCGACAATCTACCACTAGGTGAAATAGTTGAAACTCGGCAATCTACCACTAGGTGAAATAGTTCAGACACTACAATCTACCACTTGGTGAAATAGTTGAAACTCGACAATCTACCACTAGGTGAAATAGTTCTTCCATCACGGGTCCACGGTCCGCAGTCCGCACTGCGCGAGGAGGGCGCGGCGCGGCGCGGCTCGCGGCTCGTTACGGGCCTCGCAGGCGGAATTGTTTAAAAAAGGTCGGAGCTATTTATACATATTATATTCGGGGTCTCTCGGCTCCTCGGCTGATGTCATGTCGGCGCGGGCGACGCCCCTGCTACCCCGGGGCTCGTGGGAACAATCTGCCAGATTCCGTTACCGAGATCATTATATCGATCGATGTGTTCCGCAGATTCGGATGCTGCGGATGATGTCACCTCCGAGGCTCAAATCTCGCTGCAGAATTCTCTCGGTCGCATTTCTGCGAGTTTTTAAAATATTCATACCTGGGTATTCCAGCTACGGTATTCGTAATTCGTTTAGTGGATTAACTACTGTCTCTTTCTAACTCCCTTCTATTCGAATTCTTTACTTCGGGTTGTAAATACAGCAGCGTACACTCGTATTGAAGCAACAAGGTGAATAAGTAAATAAGAAATTTTCTTTTACAAAATCTTCACATTTCTGAATCAATATCTACTTGCATGTGGGTATAGTAATAGTGCATAAAAATATAACTAAATGAGATGTGTTTAGCTGTGTTTGGTGACCAGATCTGAATAGGAAGATACTTTCCAACCTTCCTCTTTTCTATCAGACTCACAACATACTCTGATTGGGGATGGTGTAGTCCCACTGGGGCCGGACAATTGGGAGCAGTTGTGTATACAAAAAAAATACTAACCATTTTTACCTCGAAGGTACACAAACATTTTACCACATATTTTCATATACACATTTAACCCTTCCCTTAAGGTGCTAGAAAATCCCTCGAACTTCGGTACTGTACACATTTTTTTAAATTTCTGATAAAAATGAATGGTTTACATTTATTAATTATGTAAATCGTTTTTTTAATACGTAGTACATAATGCACATATGTAAGTTAAATATTGTGTATAATTGCTATAAAGCGAGGAAAAAACATCGGCGACCCAGAAATCGTATAATTCGTAGCACGGTGAGCGAAACTCCATACCCCTATCGCTCACTACCCCACCACTCGGCCAGTTATCAACGCACGTAGACATGGGTACATATTAACAAAAAAAAAAAAATTTCAACAAATCATTTTTTTCTGCTGCGTTCGATAAATACTTATATATGTATTTTTTTCTCCAATACATATATGTAAATGTATTATATGTTTACTATATTTACCGATATTGAAGTAATTAGAGACATGTTAAATATCTTTTTATACAAACCTGTACATTATTATGTCTTCCGGCACGACCCGCCTAAAATTTTTTAATCTGACTTAGGGACACTACTTGCGCATTAAATATTCCCCTGACACTCTTTCCAAATAAATGTTTAGAATTACCTACCATCACATATATCACTACCATACGTAGATAATGTACAAAGTGCACAAATGAGATAAAAATTCAGCGCTAACCAGTACCTACATACTTTTCTTTTCAATACGATAATAATTATTTAATTATTTTCTAAACTTGAAATGTATCAAAACAATATTTTTATTTATTATTATTGTGTCACAATTAAATAAAATTGAAAAAAACCTTCCGAGAAAAGATAAATGTCACCGACAGGACTCGAACCTGCACCCTTCTGATTGCCGGTCAGATGCTCTACCGTTGAGCTACGTCGGCTTATCGCAAACCCGCCAAGTTAATCAAAATATACTAGTGTTTCATTCAATACATACATTCAATACGTTTCATACAGGACTCGAGTCCTGTCGGCGACATCTATCTTTTCTAGAAAGGTTTTTTTCAATTTGGATGAGTGTTTCAGGCTAATAATTATTGTTTATAAAAATAATTGTTACCCTTTGCGCTATGCACCAAAATTTTGTCTTAAGAACTTTAGTTTATCAATTAATAAATATTTGAAAAGTCAAAGCATTTCACCAATAAAATGTAGACATAATTTGTCTCGACGCCATCTATTGAGGGATTTAGCCGTTACAAGCCTTTCTCATACTAATAAAGTTGGTTGTTTACAGGTGAAATATAATAAAAACAGTAATTATTGAATGAAACACTAGTATATATTAACTTGGCGGGTTTGCGATAAGCCGACGTAGCTCAACGGTAGAGCATCTGACCGGCAATCAGAAGGGTGCAGGTTCGAGTCCTGTCGGCGACATTTATCTTTTCTCGGAAGGTTTTTTTCAATTTGGATGAGTGTTTCAGGCTAATAATTATTGTTAATAAAAATAATTGTTTTTGTTTTTTTTTTCGTAGAACTCCATTAAAGTTTTGAATCATATCATTTTTAATAATGGTATTATTGAGTCCTATTTTAGTTTTTTTTATTATTGTGACATCTGTGTCGGCGTACAAGGCCGAGAACACCGTCCAAATTAAAATTGGGTGGGAGTAAATAAAATCATATAATAAGTAAGTAGTCGCAATGCGACTTTACTGGAGTTTAAAAATGGCGTTGTACGCCGAAACGACTGTCACAATAATACAAACTAAAATGCTTGCAGAACTTAATGATAACATTATTAAATTTTATTTAATTAAATTACAAGTATATAGTAAAATAGTTAATAAATAGTTCACTTATAATTTCTTCAAAAGATTGGTATTCACTTTGTGGCGTCACTATTAATAAATTATTTAAAACTTATTTTGTATTCACCACTTTATTAATATTCAAATATCTACATGTTTCAAATTAAAAATTTTAGAAATAGGAAAAGCGTTAATAATGAATTAAATTGAATTAATGATAAAATAATTTTTAAGAATAGCTATCTCTTGAAATAATAGTAATAATAAAAATAATTTCTTTTTTAATTTCCAATATAAATTTGTTATTCAATGTTTTATAATAATTTTTGATTAATTACTTACCTAGTTTCATCAATTTTTGTCCATGTTTATAATTTGTCTATTCTTACATTATTTTGTTCTATGTTTATCATTTGTCTATACTTGACATTATTATTTTTTAGTATTCTATATATTCCATAAATGTAGATATGTGAATATTAATAAAGTGGTAAATACAAAATAATTTTTAATTAAATTATAAATATTTCACTGTTCTAAAATAAAGCAAACACAGCTACTCTCAGTAACCACTTTAAGAAGGTCACAATGGAATTAATATCTCTATAGAAATAAACTTATGCCCAAGTAGTTGATTGAACTCAGAACACAATGACACCACAGATGTATTTATCCTCTCGCGTAGTTTTTAATAGGAATGAGGCACACAGTTCTCGAAAAAATATGAAAAGTTTATGTCATATTTAACTGAATAAAGAAACACCAAACAAACTTTTTTTACGCAGTAATGTAGTAGTACATGGGAACTAATAAAGCCGAATCTATTGTTCCTGGCTAAGATTTAAAACGAATCAGTCAATAGGTAAATACCTATAAAAATTAAAATCCCAACTTATTATATATAAAATCACGTTTCGTAATATTTCCATACTATTTAATTTTAATACCTAAATAAATATCAGTAACAATTAAAGTTTCTCTCCGACAATATAAACTAGATTCTTTTTTGTAAACAGTATGTTATTTATCCTAAAAAAATATGGATAATAATTCTTTGTCTTAGCTTAAATACATTCTTGAATATAATGGAAACAGTCACTCTATCATTTGTATTAGCGTCTTGCAATATTGAATACATTCTTGAATATAATGGAAACAATCACTCTATCATTTGTATTAGCGTCTTGCAATATATCGTAAGGAATAAATACAGTTAGCTTATTTTTTTTTCAATTTAACATTAAATTTAGTTTTGATAATTTAACTTCATCTCTTTATATGGTCTATAAATAATGTATAATGATGGCCTGTCCAAAAGGAGAAAATAAATTTAAAAAAAATATAATAATAATAATAATAATAAATTCGTAGAATAGACGTAATATAAGAATAGGAAGTACTATTTGTACAGCGCCCCTGAGGTGATTTCTCACAAAAGCGGCGCTATAAAAATCATCCGATTAATATTATTATTAGTAAAATGAATATATTCCTTAAAAGCATTTACTTTGTGGCTTGCCATAATGATAATATAAACGGATAAATTTGTTATGAACCACTTCAATTTAATATAATGATCGACCGGTCTCGGAAGTACCCTTCCTTCGTCAGGACTATATTAAGACTAAACTAAGATATACAAAAAGTCTATCTTAGTTTAGTCTTAATTTAGTCCTGACGAAGGAAGGATGCTTCCGAAACCGGTGGATCACTATATTAAATTGAAGTGGTTCAATACAAATTTATGCGTTTATATTCTAATAAAATGAATCTCTATATTGCTTCTAAGAAAAAGCAACACCAAAATGCATATCAAAAAAAGGATAGATATCAAATTTTATCGTTAGATTCAATTAATATAAAATTTTGTATATTAGGCTCATACGTAAAATTTAATATGATAGATTCATTTAATATAATACATAGATTCATTGAATATAATACATATATTCATTTAATGTAATACCTAGATTTATTTAATATAACAGATGGATTAATTGAATATAACACATAGATTAATTTAATATAATACGTATATTCATTTAATATAATACATAGATTCATTTAATATAATACATGTATTCATTTAATATAATACCTAGATTCATTTAATATAATACATAGATTCATTTAATATAATGCATAGATTCATTTAATATAACACATATATTCATTTGATATAATACATAGATTCATTTAATATAATACATAGATTTATTTAATATAATACATATATTCATTTAATATAATACATAGATTCATTTAATATAATACATAGATTCATTTAATATAATACATATATTCATTTAATATAATACATAGATTCATTTAATATAAACCATATATTCATTTAATATAACACATAGATTAATATAATATAATACATGTATTCATTTAATATAATACATGTATTCATTTAATATAATACCTAGACTAATTTAATATAACACATAGATTCATTTAATATAATACGTAGATTCATTTAATATAATACATAGATTCATTTTATAAAAAAATAATATTATAGGTACATCTAAAAAAAAGAAAAGATTTTATTAACGGAAAAAATTAATATAACAGATTTTATAAATAAAAAAAACTTAATGTAATAGATTCATTTAACAATGAAATTTAATATACTTGATTCATTTAACAATAACATTTAATATACTTGATCCATTTAATTTAATTTTTATTATAATATATTCATTTCATATAAAATTGTGTGGAATAGGTTCATTTAATATTAAACTTTATATAATAAATTCACTTAATATAAAATTCAGGAGAGTAGATTAATTTAATGTAAAATGTAATACAATAGATCCATTTGACTCAGATGAGTTATGATCTATGCACCAACACATTAACCACTTGAATAAAAAAGAACGCAGGTTTTATTGACATGTCAATTAAATTATCAATACTTAAACCAATACACAAGCTTGTACGTACGTACGTGGATGCGCGTATACACAGGTAGTTAGGTATGCATGTAAAACACAGAATCCGTCGTGACCCCGATTCCGTACGCGCGGAGTACTTTCGTCTACTTTTACACATTATTAGGTGGGCAATAAAAGTCATCAAACGTGTACAGTGTTCAGTGTTCACTGTTCACTGTCCACTGTTCTGTTCCGCGCAGAAAAAAGTCCGGCGTTCATACATCATTGCCTGCCATCAATCGGAGCCTGCGCTTGTAAATCACGAGGCGGGCAACGGACATACAACTGGTAATTATGAATTTTTAAAACCACTGAAATAATAATACACGTCGTGATTCGTTTATCAGCGAGAAACCGCGACTGAAAAAATCCGCCATTAGTCCGCCTTGGTTCCGTTTTGCATCACATACAAAATGGCGAGGCTGTGAGCTAATGGTCGCCGCCACCGCCGCATCTCGCTTGTCTTCTTCTTTGCCCCTTCTCGCTTGTCTTCTCCGCTTCCTCTTCTTGCTCGCAATGATCACTGATCGCCAAACATTGATGGCCAACGCAGAAATGACAGCTAATCAAGAGCCGATCAAATAAATACTATAATTGTAATATTTCTATTTGAAATCTAAATTTTGATTGACGGATAGCGATAAAAAGCGAGCACTGGGTCATTGCGCGGATCGTTGCTGATGACAGCCCGGGGCTAATTTTAATTGATCTTAAGTCAAGCTTTGTGAAAAAATTCACTAACTAACGCTACCCATGGAACATTTAGATATGTGCTTGGTAAGCATATGTATATCTCTGTATCTTCAAATCGGTAAATGTTTTCAATTAAACAAAGAAAACACTAACAAATTAAATTAATAAATAAAGCTAATATTCACCGCAATGGGGTAATAGGGTTGTTTAAAAACATTTTGATAATTTATGTTAAATATCTTTTGTATACGTATATACCTATCGCATAAAGCGCAGAATTAAATAAAGATGCATTGAATAAACATTCGCAACCCTAACAAAAATGTAAAATGAGGGTAGATTATCCAGTGAGGCCTACATCATTCTTAATTATGACTTTTGTGAGTAACGAAAAAAAGAGTTGTGATTGTAATCCACATTTCCATTACATAACAAGCGTTCCACAGTTAATCGTTTTCATACTTTTTTTACGACATATACAAAACATTCCTACCAAGCAATAAGGAGGTAGAAATGAACGTGAATATCTATAGCTGAACTATCTACCTACCTAGCTACATATTATCGGATTATTCAACCGCAAGTCAGTCGATCGATTTGAGATCAATCGAAATATTTAGATCGTAACCTCTTGATTAAAAACAATACTCAGATGCCATTTTAGGCCGGGATGCTGGAACGTGAGACCGCTTTTTATAAATATCAGTACAACGATTTGTTGCACATTTGCTGACGGTAGCTTTAATAAGCTGAACCAATCTTCACAACTCTGAAAGTAAAAGTGAGAATTCAATCACAAGAGAAGTAATATTATGATTGGGTACGTAGTTATCTTCAGTCGAATTATATGGTTTCTCATATAAAAATAACGGTATCCCCAAGTAAAGTACCCCGAGTATGTAGACAGAAGTGAAAGTTAATAATAATAAACTAGTTCCTGCTTTTTTAGCTGATAAAAGAAATATTGCAACACCTCATCGCTGTAAAGCAGAAAATTCGCATGTCCTAATTAAAATTCGCGAACGATGTGCGTCGGAGTCATGAAATTTTGCACAGCTTTTTAACCATAAAATAATATGACGAGACATATTTTTCAACGGTTAAATGGTAGGTATGTGAAAAATAGTACCTGGAAACTTTTATTTAAATTTTACATGGAAAAATTGTTTAGTTCCGATTTAATATTGACCAGACGAAACGAAATGGTATTTGTAAATATATTTAATAATAAGTGTACATTATTGCATCAACTTAAAGTGGTTTTATGTTTTGTAAATAAAAAGAAAAGCATTTTTTTTTTAAATATACGTATGTCATAAAGATAAATAAATTACTTAATTCACCGTAATTGTGTATTATATCTGTGGTACATATAGTTACTTTTAGACGAATAAACAACCGCACACTAATACTAAATGAAGTTAAGTAATTATCTAATGTAACTAACTCTGTATTCTGTATATTCCTGATGAGGAAAGCATCGCTTTCGAAACATGTTGATATGTATATATTAATGAAGTGGCGATTACAAAGTAATTTTTAATTAATTTATTAATTATGTAATGTTTTCATATTATATTATTTTACATAGATTGGGCTTTGTAAGCAATGTTGAATGAATACTGGATCATGCGTGCCACAAGCCGCGTGGTGGAATGGATCGGAAGAGGCCGGTTGAGGACGACCCCTTAACTTTTCCAGCCGGACTCTCTCGACCTATCGCCTTACACCGCGGTGGGAGGGATGGATTAATAGGTCCGTCACTTCTGGAAACACTGTTCCCCAGATTCTACTTCATACCCTTCTCCTTCCGAGAACTTCCCCTCCATCCTTTCCTTAAAAAGATCCCTTACACAGTATCCCCAAATATAACATATGCCCCGAGGGAAATTATTTTCCTCAGGTCCTCCTGTATAGAGTTAATATAAAAGAGATGCCGACTGACTTGCAAATTCTCTGCATTCCCGGCATAAAATTTAATAATTACCAGTAAACTAACAGTTACCTTCCTATGTATTTTTTTGTAACAATACAGATAACGGAATAAGTAAGTAGAGGCACAATAAAGTTGTGCATTAAAATAAGTATCGATCAATTTTAAGCGGGGCATGGAGAGACATGGACGAATCAATCGTTATTTAGTATTCACGAAGCTCTCCCGCGGAAATACTAACAACACAATGAGAGCTTTCACATCAATTTTCTTATAGGGACCAACTTGACTGAAAACCGATGACATGCTTTGCACCGTAATCCGTTTACGTATATCCATCCATAAAATCGTCTGTCTAAAATCTCACACTTTATTTTAATTCTTGACAAAATCCAACACATTTTTGTCATTCACGTGATGATTGGTTGACTTAACCTACTCAGTGAGGAGGAACGAAACAGAAAACAGACAGATTAGCACTCGAGAGTGCCATCGACAAACAATTCCAAGTGTCAACTCTCCGCATGATATATTCCGGTACATTAAAATTCTGCGACTGTATTGAGAGACATTCGTTCTGTGATTTTCTTTGACTGCAACGCTTTCTTATGCCTGTTTTGAATACGCGATTGTCAACAATCGTGATGATGGCAAAAACAGAGGGCTATAAATAATGCATGCGATTGTTTGTATTGATTCGCGATGTAGGTGGGATAATGCTAATCAACTAAGGTGTTTATATTTGCGATTAGTACACGAATCAACAGGTGAATGAGTGCCCACAGTGTATTATGTACCTACTAGATAACAGTTAATACTCTAAAAACTAATGCTGTGTTCATTTCTAGTTAAGAAATTGGTGAAATTTTGGCAAATGTGTGCAGGTTCGCATTACTATAACTATTCTAAGGTTTCTTCGGTTTTACTCGATGCGTTTTGATGCAATTTATAGGAAAAAAAATATTTCCGAAGAATTGTATTCCACAAACTTAACAGATTTTTTTATTACAACAGAACAAATTACGTGAGTTTAATGAACAGATAAAATATAAGCTTGCTTATCTAAACAAAAACGATTGCAATGAATTTTTTTGATTAAAAAACCTTTGTAATTTTTTTCCACTTATTTATTTTCGACCGGACCAGTTTCACCCTATCACGGGCATCGTCAGACTGGCACAATTAAAACTAAATCTATGGTATATATAGCATCTATGTCAGGAGCTATATATACCATATATATATATATCGATATATATAGATATACCATATATGTAGTTTTAATTGTGTCAGTCTGATGATAAACCGGTCCGGTTGAAAATAAATAAGTGGAAAAAGGTTACAAAATTTTTTTAATAAAAAAAATCATTTTAATATAGAATTCCACCATGAATTGACTGTTTTAATATTAGAAATAAAATCGATTGCAATATTTTTGTAGTTCTCTACAGCCATTTGAGTTTTGCATAGAACACACGGATGAATGACGTACGGAATAATCATATAATATATTGAGTGAGATGTTCACAAAAATTACTTCATGATATTATGATTGTCAATTTACCATGAAGGTGATTTGGCGAAAGATTTATATTCATCAAATCAATTCATGATAATATTAATTGTTTATTATAATAAACTAATGACAACGACATAGACAAATAAGAAGAATAAAATTCAGTTGAACCCACAATCTGTGAATAAAAAATCAGTTCTGAAAGTAATTAGATAATAAATTGAAAAATTAAAGATACCGTATTTTCGTATTTTGGAACACCTAAATAGGTAATTACTCAATTAAAATCATAAAATCGGCTTGTATAGTAAATAGAAACGTTCTCAGAGGGAAGTTGTGCATTTGCAAGACGCAAAATCTGCAATATGAACAATGAAGGATCTTTTAAGATGGAAAAAAAAATAAACGACGGTTCAACGAAAAAAGGCAATTTTTTTGGCTTTACAATTAAATTTTGGGCTCATTGGTAAGCACGGAGCTGATTGTTCAACACTTATTTATTAATATAATTTAATTTCCTTACGATTTGTCTAAAGGCATTATTGTAAAGTCCATCAAAAATAACAATCACAATAAAAACACAAAGGCAAACAAACAGCAGCCTCCATATTAAAAAAAAATAATTAACCATCATACCATAATTTGCGGTAAAGAGACAATGTTACTTTAATCGATTTCTCACTGATTATCCCAACGTGTTATGAAATATAATGGAAAGCTCGCAAAATTAAAATAAAAGCCATCTTACCATGTGTTAACACCTTGTTGAAAAAACATAAACAAAATAATTATCCCCCTTAAAAAAGGCTACTGGATAATATAATTTGAAAAAAAAACACGTTAAATTTGATACCAAAAGTTTGGTTATAAAGTAATTGATAATAATATAAATAAATCCACTGTTATTACCGTAAAAAAATTGTTTAGTGACACTCGTGTTTTACAGATCGCGGTGCCTCTACCACTTCGGTTCTCGACAAGAAGTATACCGAGCGTCAAGCAACGCGGGCTCTTGGCGCGGTACTGAAGTCGTAATACTCGCATGGAAGTGATATCAACGCGCGTAAAGAGGGAAGAGTCATCGGAAGTGGAAAGAAAGCCTTTCGACTTGCCGAAACGCGTGACAGAAACACAGCCTAGCAAAACGAACGCATGCTTAAAATGATTCAATCATTACAAGCGCTTTCATATTAACGAGAAATATTTGATTTGTACCTTTTGCCCATGTTGCATTTAAACTGATTGATGTATGAACACATTTGAATGTACGTGCGTTGTTTGTCTACACTATTTCTGTTGTCCCGTGAAATTTAACGATAAAAGGATTACACACGGTGGATTTTCACTGACAAGTGGGATTTTCAGAACACCGTGTGACGTGTTTTCACTTTCATTATTATCTCCGGTTTGTGACGCAGATTATTAGATTAATTTCATTCAAAACCAGAGTTATGCATTCAATACAGTCATAGTAATTGGAAATTCTTAAAAACTTTGCAATATCTTATAAACAAAAACTGTGTTAACAGTTTGTTAACCTTAGAACAAGTCACCTGGCGGTTCCGGTTAGTAAAACCATAATCGGTTTAATCACTTACACATAACGGAAGATGTACTCGTAATAAAATAACGTAGCATTTAGTCGATGCATGTAAACGTAGTCTGTTTGAAACTAATATCCATGTTTTCAGTGTTATCACCATAAAATAATCCTAATTGATCGGAGTTAATGGAACTATGGAAACCTTTATGTTTTACTTGGACCAACTCTGCCTAAAATTTATTATACAAATACCTACAAAAATAAATATTCTGTAACAACACAAAGTACACTTCCAAAATTTGGGAGGCCGGAATGGTTATTATTGCCCCGGGAACCATTCATTGAATAACCAACACCTCTACCATAGGTCACCTCAAGTTGTCGCTATATTTGGTGACTTAGTAGGGGTTCCCGGGTTCAAGAGGTGAGATTTGTCTAACTCTTGGCGGCGAATGCTTCTGCCCACCAGCTTCGTGGTGGGCTGGATCGGTAGAGGCTGGTTGAAGGGGACCCCTTGACTTCTTCGGTTGGACTTTATCGACCCATCGCTTTCTCCCGCAGTGGGAGGATGGATTAATACATCTGTCACCCTTAGACACAATGATCCCCAGTTTCCTACCCACTTCTCAAAGCTTTTGCTTTCCCAGAACTTTTCCCCGAGAAGACCCTCCACACAAATTATTTTCCTTCTGTGTGGAGTTGAAGGAAAGAAAAACAATAATCAACTACACAGTAGCTCCAAAAATTTCAATTCCGAATTATTATCTACCGGAGATAGATTCAAGTTAGTTGAAACCTTTTAAAAATGGATATGCAAGATAAAATCCTGTAATTGCAAAAATATTACATGCGTTCACAGTATTTAATATTCCATTAGATTTATCGGTCACCCATCCGACTGCTCATTATAATAATGTGTGCATACCTTCATGATAGCACTAAGAGAAACCCAAGTGAATAAAATTTTATGGGCATGGCATCGAGGAAAATTTACAACATAACCTAGGTATAATTAAAAAGCAAGAAGCGTTCTACCTTCGTGCTTCAACAGCTAGGAACATAATGTTCGTAAAATTAAAATCCAGGCGATATTAAGCAAGATAGTGTATTCATAGAACGTCCTTTCCCTTGTTCATATGTACTACAAGATCTTCTCAGAAGATACGCTTGAGAAGGGATCAAATAATTATCTGGTAAATAACAAACATACTGCATCGACTTGATCGTTCGAGATAATAAAACTGGTTAATTATTACGAACAGAAATCTAAATTAACCTTTTAAATGTTTTTTTCTTTGTGAAGTAAATTCTGGTGATCGATTGTATCGCATGTGATTGATTTTAAGCAGTGGCGGTTTTTTCTAAGGCGCGTTTGTGTAGTTAACTCCCATAAAAATACAGTAAAATAAAACAAACATGTATCATAAATGTGCCACATTTTAAACGGCGCGCCATTCAAGTTTGGTGCTAAAAAGTTCACCCGTCCGTATAGGTAATACTGCCGAAAGCGAGACCGAAATGAATTCCATATGTGCGTTATGAATGAAGCGTTCATGGGACTTTCTGTCCTAAGTAATAGTTCATTGCTTATTGCAAAGTTGCGTATGAAGCAATAAAATGGTTTCAGAATTATTAATAGATAGACGTCAGCGCACGGTTTGCAAGGATATCAATGGGGCTTCTGATGTTAACTGGTGTGCCGCAGGGATCGATACTTGGACCATTTCTTTTTGCTATATACACAGCTGACATGATGCAATATATTGCACATTGTATGTTTCACGTGAATGTTGATAACATACAATTATATTTATCATTTAAAGAAAGTAATGAATGTGGTAAATAGTGGCAAATGCGGAGTATGCACTTGGGCACAACACCACATATTACTTCTCAATCCCCAAAAAACTGTTGCTTTATTAATAGGAACACCTCAAAAAATATCAAGTGTGAGGAATGGAGGGCATATTGTAAAAATACATGAAACCACTTTTCCCTATGTTGATGCTGTGCGCAACCTTGTAATAATAATGAACGGTGGGTTGAGGTATGAGGAACATGTTAGAAAGAAGTCACAGTGGTACTAATCGAGACGAAATCTGTTGTATACCATAAAAAAATATATTTCAGTAAAAAAGTACCCAGGATTATTATCAATAATTTTATTCTTTCAATATTGGACTATGTAGACACAGCGAATAGTCCCTCTTTACTGAAAAAACCCAAAAATAATTGCAATGTGTCCTAAATGCACATGTCCGATATCGCTATGATGTCGCTAAACGCGAGCATATCTCGCCTTACCTTTATCGGCATAGGATACCAAGCATGTCGAACAGAAGGAAGTTACATCAAATGTGTCAAATGTACAATTTTATGAATTCGAAGGTTCCTGTCTGTTTGATAAACTGCAGTGGTCCCGTGACTCTCATGCATACGATACAGGCCAAAGAGACCATTTGCTTATTTTCCACAGATATCAAACCGCTGTATTTGAGGGTAGTTACAGCTATTCCTCAACAAAAATTTGGAATGAAATACCACTGTTTATTCGAAGGACGATATCACTGCTATGCATCAAGAATTTCTGCAACGAATGATTGCTGACTGCACAGTCAGCCGCACAACATAGTTGTTAAATATTAAATTTTTTACATGCGTTAGTAATTTTGTAAAAAAAAAAAATTCATTTCAATTTTTTTAAATTAATTATTATATGTGGAGATTTCATATAACTTTACATTAATTTATTTGTTTAAACATCGCTGAAATCCAGCTGCTCTCCGGTTCCCGAATGTATAGCTGAGCAGTGACTGAGCAGAGTGAATATCAGTACTAAAGATAAATTATATGTTCGAATAATGTATGTAAAATAACAACTTGTTGACAAAGAAACGTTTTTTAATATTTTTTTAATTATTAAACATTGTCATTCTCGCGGTGTTTTGGCGGAAAACCATGCCGAGCGTGCAATACTTCAGAATTTACTTGGTGACCAATATAAAAATTTGTTAATAACAAATTTGTACGGATTGTCGTATTTTAAGTCGTTATTAAAATAAGTTAAGATGATACTTTTTTTAAATAAAAAATAAATTAAAGTAAAGTTTCTTACTTAAGGCGATATAACCAGAAACAACTGAAGAACAGTCATCTTTAATCGAATTCTAGACGTATCGACTCTTTTCTAGAAAAAAAAAAACATAAATTGATTTCGAAAGATTGTTATTTTATTTTAAAAATGTGTAAATTTGTTTTTACGAGGGTTGTCTATAAAATAAGTTTCCTTATTTTGACACACAAAAAACGAATCACGGAGCGTACTTCACACCTCGCGGCGATGCGATCGGGAGCTCCATTATTTTCGGCCGCCAAACCGACACTGAGCGTCGCAGCGAGTTCGGCCGGATAGGGATGTGGAGGGGGAAGACGAAGCTACGATCCAGAATTAAAAAAAAAAATTCCCTATTAAAAAAAAAACAGGGTAACTTATTTTACGGACAACCCTCGTATGTAATAAGGTTCTTTTGTTGGTTATTGAGCAGATTTTATAATTTTTAAACGAACGTTTTGTTATAAAACACAAATATTTCAGATCATCTAATGATAGAGTATTTATAAATCAATAACTTATCTAACTTGGCTTGGTTTCAGAAATTCGTTATGCTTTTCTTATGAGAATATCGTTATACTCTTTTTTTAACAACGTGTTTATAATTTGCTTATATTATAATGAAAGTTAGTCTTATGTACTGATATTTTTAATAGGATTGCACTACACAATCTCTTTTTAGAAACAAAACCGCCACTATATGCCAGTATGGTTATAAATATGTTGATCGTATGAAACCTTCAACAAATTTATATAAATGTATAAATAAAAAAAAATAAAAAAATTTAACGAATATTTGTATTTTTATAAATGAATTACGGATTCATATACTTATATGATATATAAAGTAAGGAAATTGAAGGCAAATAATACATTACGTAATGAATAAAATATTCCTTTAATTATTTGCTCACTACCTAGTACTCAAAAAATAAGAACATAAATAGGTTATGAGTACACTAAAACCGCGCGATAATTGAATCCAAATTTTGTGGCACAATGCTTTTTATATTCTGACGCACAATTATCTGAGGATGACATATCACCTCAAAATTAGCACTTCACTTCTAAGTCTCAGTAGCGCTTTGCGTAAAAACACGGATTTAAACAGAACAATTATTAATGAAATCACAAAAAACACATTTTTTTACTGGTATAATGTAATTACGATTACAACCTTTTTCGTAAATGGCCCACATAACAGCTATTCGTTAATATGCATGTCAAAAACCACGTTTATTAAATTCGTTCCATTTTAGTATTTTTTCTCACCATTACATAGGTGGAACATCTAAAACAATCATAAAACACAACATAGATTTGGAGTGTGAGAGAAATAATATTCAAGGTATTTTTAGACTTGACACGGAGGGCAATTAAAAAAGAAAGTTTCATTTCATTGTCCCTAGTTAGTCGATAAATCTATTATGATTTGGTGTGAATAAAAAAGACATCTAAAAAGATGTCACTTTTAAACTGTTTATAGATTTAGACTAGAATAATCATTTCAATTTATTTTTTATAACTTATTGAAGTTTGTAAACCTCATTGTAATATTTAATCATTGAAGAAGATAATATTAACACATCCCAGATGAACCACGAAACCGAAAAAACAACATGGTTCGAGTCCCAGATGCGACAGAAATCTTTTTATTTTCTGTTGTTTTTTCGGTTTCGTGGTTCATTTGGGATGTGTTAATATTATCTTCTTCAATGATTAAAGAATAATAATTATTGTTGTTTAGTAAAAGATTATGACCATTGTAAGCTTTCTGAGGAAACTAGGTAGAGTACTCTGATATTTTTTTTTTCAATATGTTCTTGCATTGACATCTGCATTTTCTGTTTTTTTTTTAACCGGCCTTTCATATCTAGTGCCAAAAAAGTTTTATCAATATTTAGGTCGTACGTATTTAATTTATTTATGAGTCATTTTATCAATAAATGTACATATTATATCAGATAGGTGTTTGTTTTAAGTGCGAGATGCTTGTGCTATGAAGGAATGTGCAAATGATTTAGAGTTGTGGGTTGGAATTAGAAATTCAATCATACGAAAGAATCCATATGTTCAGAAAGATACCAAAAGCAGGTGAATTGAATTGTTAAGCCTCGATCACACGGAGCGATTTCAAAACTGCTTTTTTAATAGTAGCGTCGAAATCACTTCGTGTGACAAGATATTCGCTGTGACGAGTAACTCAATTAGCATCTTTTAAAAATTCGGGCAATTCGAATAGAACACATTCAATTCTGATCGGGATAAATGCACTATTTTGGCGATCACATGACCTGTTAATTATTATTGTGTTTAATTCGAAGAAATCCATTTAATAAAACAAATTAAATACCTAAATCAAATTTAATAATGTCATCATTAAGTTCTGCAGCATAAAAATGGTTTTAAACGTCGAAATAGCTGTCACAATAATAATAAAAAAACTGTAACTCTTGCAGAACTTAATAATAACGTTATAAAATTCTATAAATTTTTTAATTATTAATTATTTTTATGGAGATTTAAAAACCTTATTTTAATATTTAATCATTGTAGAAAACAATATTAACATAACCTAAATAAAACATGAACACGGAAAAAAACCATAGAAAATAAAAAGATTTCAGACATGCGACTGAAATCTTTTTATTTTGTGTCGTTTTTTTCCGTTTTCACGCTTTATTTAGGTTATGTTAATATTATTTTCTACAATGATTACTTATTTAATCTATTTATTAATACTTTTTTTGTTATATGCATTTATTATATAAGCATATAAAGGTTATAAAAGAAGTTTTTTTTTAATAAGCAGTTATGAAAAAAAACGACATAGTTTTTTTTTTAAATCACATGATCTAGTTGCCGGTCACGCGACCTCTTCACCGCTACGCGGAGCTAGTAGCTCTCTCCCGACATCTTAAATCGATAGTTGCTAGTTGTTGAATATTTTTAGTTGTTTCGTGTATATTTCGACATGTTGGACATTTCACTCGCTAATAATACCTTTGCTGTTTCAGTAACCTGCGTGACCGCCCAATAGCGATTACAATTGGCGATTACTGGTCTAGGCAACATAGCAGCGTCGTAATCGCTCCGTGTGACTGAGGCAGTTATCACTATAAGAGGGATGGAGTAGGTATTTAAAGAGAAGGCGGTATTCGAAGATGTGAACGAATTTGCGAAGGTGAAAAATATGTGAAACATTATTAATTTACGATCGTTAAGCCAAACCACTCTTTTTATCAACATTTCTCAGGTCTACATAATATAAGATTGACATCTGTTAAGTGTTTATTAGAGATGATTGTTAAAAAAATGCATTCCGAACGCCTGTATCTTTCTGAGAAGAATTGTACTCAGTATGATTTCATAAATAAAAATATGACAAACTGGGATAATGTACCTTTAAGACTTAGACGCCCTTTTTGGTGTTTGAAAACTGTCATAGTGCACAGTTATTTAAACCTCTAAGTACTGTAGAATAGATCATTGTGATTTATACTTTCAAATCTACACGAATTAAAATATTGTTTTGTGCTCATATTTATTTATTATTATTATTTTATTTTTATTAATTTAATCGCTAATGGACTTTTACATGAACATTGTGTACGAGTATTACAGTTGTGTTTACTATTTGTTGTAGTGACAATGATAGAGCAAGGACACGGCATTGATTTATAAAATAAGTTACAAAGCACGACGCATGAGTTTAAACACATGTGAAATTAAAAAAGAAAATAAGGCACTTCTTAAAAATAAAATCAGCAAATAAAATATGTAACCGGTGTAAAATACAAAATGAAACATATGAAAAAAAATATATTTGACGAGTTCGTTTCATCATTAATACGGAATCTCTAAACATGTCGATAACATTCGTAAATCCATTACCAAAATTATGTAGTCGATTTATAGGTGTGTGAACCTGATTTAAGTTTGTTTTAAAATTGTTGCAGAAAAAAATAGCATTTTGTGTACACAGTCAAGGTTACTAAGGTGTTCTGAAATGTGCAAATATTTGGAGACTTCGGTGATGAGCCTTTCTGCAGTATTACAAACGGATTGAATTTTGTTAGTTTGGTATTTAGGAAGGCTGTCATAAATGCCGTTACAATAATCGAGACGTAAGACTACATAGGGGTTGATCAATAGTTTTATTGCCTTTGTAGAAAGGCATAATATTACTTATTCACAGTTGGCTTTGCTAGGATTGGTCTTAGCTTTTTCTGTCATTTTAATAATCTGTTCTCCAGTCCTAAATTCGAGGACAAAAATAGTAATATTTCGCATAAATACCAACTTTTCTTTTGCCAATAATCTTCTAATAAATATAATAACAATGAAAAATAAGATTGAAATGGTAACTGCAATATCATCCAAAGTTTTCTAATATTGTGTCCCGTGCGTGCAAAATCATATCGTGTTAATCAGGAGTGACCTGCCAGATAAGTGTGTTTCTGTGTCTGTACATAATAAGATAAACCCAAGCAAGTAATACTTGTACAGCGCCATTGAGGTGATTTTTCACAAAAACGGCGCTATACAAATCATGAAATTATTATTAATATTTGAAGTTGTAAAACGTCAAAGATTTATCCAGGTTGACATATTTTGATTTACGGCAGTGTTACGGCGGATGTTCTAAATACATGGTGCGATCATATTCATTTACAAAATAGTTCTTACTATGAGGGGTTTAAGTCACCACAATGTCACCACAAGGCGAGCATTAAATATTTCTGCCCCAAGTTGGTAAAAAATATGTTACCATACAGGTACTACCTTTATTGTCAGTTCTTCGTTTCACGATGTAAGGTCACAGCGGCGCGCATGTTGACGATATAATTAAGGAGTTCGTTTTCACTTGACAGTTGTTGACAAGAAGACCATTCTGAACATTAATTTAGAAAGTGTTTCCGGTGAGCCCATTATAGTCACGCATCCGCCGAAACAAACGCATCCTGATGAAAGCAAAAACCTAATACTGTCACGCACTAAAAGAAAGGTTATCAAATTTATTAAGTGCCAATTAAATTATATTGCATTGCGTATGATTTCATAATTGTAAGAAAGTAATGAAAATTATAAACTTGTTTATTATTGAACAACGATGAGTACGTTTTAATTATTTTTAGTACATTAGCATCCACGTAATTGAAAAAAAAAACCAACATATTTTTTTTACAATAAAAACGTATAAATTTGTTTCGACCCACTTTAATTTACTATATATATGCAATCTTGGTAATGGTTGAAGTAATGTTGCCAACTCGTACAGATGAATTCCATTTGAGCCCAGATAAAAGGTGTTAAAGGTAGATCAACATAGGTTATTAAAATCTTACTAGATCAACATACTACGGGAAGAGGTGATTATATATATATATGATAATCTCGACAGCTTTCGGAAGTACTCTTCCCTTGTTATATTAAAACTAAACTACGATATAAAATAATGATAGATATACACGAACATTTAAGTGTTGGAGTAGAAGCCGACCAAAGGGGAAGGGGTAAGTAGGTTTTGTTTGAAGAACAAATCCATTCACTCGAAATATATCTAAAAGAGGACTATGCGATAAATTTACTTGGTTGTTTAATATACTAGAATTATTATTTGGGGATTTTTGAATTTCCAGTGCTGCAAAATTATCTAATTTTTTGCCTTTATTATTACGGTGAAGACTTTGAATTCTTTTATACGTTTGTATTATAATTATGATAAGCCACAAAGTAAATGCTTTTTACGAATATATTTATTTTGGGTTGAGTGACCCGGGTATCAGAAGTATGAGACAGAAATGACATCTGTCAGCTACAAGAGAACTCTTGTTTCAACGCTTTTGCTTTTTTCGGTGCTTAAGTAGGGACCTGAAAATTTTGCTTTATTTTTGGAAACAGTATTGTTAGTTTTTAGTAAGCATGGTAGTTTGTAGTAACAAAAGTGGTATATGGTTTTTTTTGTTTGTTGTTGAAATAAAAAAATTTATAATGTTTTTTAAATCCTGAAAATAATAAATTTTTGCGAAATTTTCGTTATAAACGCAGCGTTCCATTTTATAGCTACTCAAGTTCACCAAAACCATAGACAAGAAAATATTTATAAAGTAAAGATAACATTAATTTCTTATTAAAAGAAAAACGGTAATTCATCCGAAATTCTCGATTTTGAGAATTTCACTTGAAAATGTTAAATTTCGCGTTTTATTTTATATTATTTATTATTCATAAGTAATAACGTCAGTGTAATTTAATATACAATTTTGAATAATGACCGTTTTCACATTTGACAATTTCCACATTTTTATACTACTCAATAGTTACGTTACTCTATGCTACCCGATGTAACATAAATACTAACCATAGATATTTGGTTGGAATGTTGTTTTTTTTCTATCGATATTTATTTTATGTATATCGAAGAACTGCCGATGTTCATCCCTTCGGCACCAAGGGTTTCTGCAAAGGATGGTCTTTCGGATAGCATTGACATCAGGCACATACGAAACTACTTGCTGAAATACCCGGCATTACGTGGGGTTATTAATAGTTTGGAGTAAAGTTTTATAATTCCTAACCCTACCCCTACTCCTACATCTACTCCTACTCCATACCCCTACAAAGTAATTTTCCTCTTATTTTGAACGTCAAGCGTGCAACATAAAGAAGTACCAAAATATGGCTTTAAGGGTGGGAAATGGGGTAAGGGGGGTGGTTTTTCGAAATATTATGTAGACAGTGACCTTTATCTTCTTTCGAAAGTCAAATATGCAAATTTTCATCAAGCTCGTAATAAAACTGTAGATTTGTATACAAAACAAACACAGCCCGCCCGAGAAATTCTTCTTTATTTTATTTTTGTTTATTTGGGAAAGTTTACATACAAAATTAATTATAATTAATAAGTGATATAAATTTGACCATTTAAAGGTTTCTACTTGGGTATTATATATGAGTGAATCTAGTGATTTTAGAAGAATTCAAAATAAAATTAAAAAGATAATTATAAAAAATAAAGAAGATATAGTTACATGTAATTTATTAGATATATAATATATAAAATGGAAAAAAGATTTATTCTTGCGGTTAGGTTGTGGTGAGCTGTAAAATGAATGTTCGATTCCTTTCTTCTACAACAAGGGTCTTCCACGCCCATTTTTTCATCCTCTCGTTAAGAGGAACGACTGCGCGGCCTGTTTCATACAAAACTTAATTTTGGATTTGAGGCCAAAACCCTCACCTAGCCAATTTTATTTTTTTTTTATCAAAAAGTATAGTAAATATCTAGTACGGATTTTTTAAACGCTTTGAATAGAGGTTTCTCTTAAATAATAATAATAATTCATAATAATTCATAATAATTGGAGGATTTGTATAGCGCCGTTTTTGTGAAAAATCAACTCAAGGGCGCTGTACAAATATTTCTTAATTAATTATGTACAAACAGATACAGAAAAAACATACTTACCTAGCAGGTCGCTTCAGATGAACACAGTTTTATTAGAACATTTATTTATAAAAGTGATAGTTTTACATGGTTATTTTGTTGCTCCTTTTCTATTGATGTTACATTTATTAGAAGATTGGTGGCACAAGAAGAGTTGGTATTTGAAATACTTATAATTTTTAGGACTGGAAAATATTTATAAAATGAATTTTAGGACTCGAAAATATCTATAAAATTACCTTAAAAAGCGTAAGAAGCTTTTAATAGATATAAACATTTTTTTAAACTTATTTTACACTTTGGTTATTTACAGTGTTGCGAGCTGTGGACGCATTTGCGCACCGATGAGTGAATTTTTTATTTTTTATTTATATAATGACTTTAGGTAAGTACTAACCGGCTAGCCTAGATAAGTAATTTACAGGTGAATTTCTTCAATTTATGGATACGATTGTCTAAAAAAAAAAAAGATGTTTTGTTTTTATTTACGTAATCATATTTACATAGCAAATGTGATAATTTAAAACAAAAATAAGTAAAATACTTCTCATACGTACTAGATATTTACCAAACTAAATTTAAAAAAAAGTATAGTATATATATATCATTCAGTTTGGATGGGTATTTTGACCTCAAATCCAAAATTAAGTTGCGTATGAAACAAGCAGCGCATCCGTTCCTCTTAAGAAGAACCTGTTAAAAAAAGTTATGACTTATGACCAATGATTAGATCGGAGTGAACGTCAACGCCATTTATGGATTCCAATAGAATGATTCGAACAAAAATAAAGAAGAATCATTTCTGAGAAGTGCTCGCTTATGCAACTTGATATACAACCAAATCATTTTAAAAAGCGCACGTTTGAATGTATTTGTACACACCAATAGTGTCTCAGACTGGTTTGAACTAGTTTGTAAAACCTGCCCGTAGTCTTATTTTACCTCACAGTTGTCCAATGATACAGTAAGGCACTACACAAGCAAGAATCTCATTATTCTATACCTGTACCTACAATGAATCACCGAGTTCAAATGGTTCAAATGCTTCGAATGAGGTCAGATTCAATTTAACATGTGTCAAAAAGTATTGTTAATTCATCAAATTATTCATACAGTATCCAGAGCAGTCGCGTGAGAATTTATCACCATCAATTATTTTGAATGCCTTTAGATGTGAAATTTATGCCCGATGATATCAAATAAGGCGTACTCAAAATTCTCAACTACGAGCTGACTTTTTTTAATGTAAATTATGAGTTTCTTCTTGTCCCATGTGACTCACCAAGAATTTTTCTTCTCATGATTTACAATAACTTCCGACCAAAGTTCTGAGTCATGGTGTATTCATTACTCATACGGGTGGAATTTAACTTATTATAAAATTATACACCGAACAATATTATTATGTCGCCTATAAATAACAAAGATACGACGATGTTTCATCGAACTTACACATACTACCAAAAGCTTCCTACGTAGCCGTACATACACACATCTTCTTTTTGTTCTATTCGGGTCGGGGACCCATCGCATCGACAGGGCGCCTCTATCCTGCGCCACTTTAGCGGCCGCCGTCCATAGTAGATCCAGCTTCTCCTCGCACAGCCTCTGAAGTTGTTCCTCCCACCTAAGTCTATTGCCATTCTAAACAAATATACGCAGTCACCGCTCTGCTTGTTGAGTCAACTTTAGCTTTCAATTCGATAAATAAAAAAGTGTTGTTATATTGTGTACAAACTAACCATTACGCCATTTCCCCACCGTGTTAGATAGGGTGGAAACCACACAACTCTATCTTAGCACGCACCTTTTATTTCATTCATATTCGTATACACTTTTTGTTGTGCATTATTCTCGTCCATAAATGAAACTCTTCCTACAATAAAATACGGTAGCGTTTTAAATGAAGAAACTTATAATATCTAAGATTGGACAGTCAGAAGGCTAATGTCCTTAATAATTCTCTCTGAGTATGACCTTGAGAGTTCCTCAAGATTTAATTATCGATCTGCCTTACCGACATTGCAGTCACTAAAGCCATCTACGCCTAGTACTCAAAACTAGAACATCACACTTTTTTGTTTTCCCAACTCTTGACATATCCAAATTAAATATTTGATTAACTTGATCAAGCTCTGTCTTCCTGAGGCTTCTCAGACATCTTCTTCCTTCGACTTGTTCCTCACATCTTCTCCTGGTCCCTTTTCCCCATTCATCTATTAAATGTATTCATAACATCTAAAATTAGTTTTTAATATTGTTTATAATTTTTAACACATTATCTTCGGACATACTCAACTATAAAAGGTCATACATATTTATCTCCCAGAGATCACATTGTGCACTTGATATTTTTATAAAACTGTAAAATACATTGAACATTCCGTTTAAGAATTGAAAAAGCCACGTAAAAACATTCTTACGTGTTCTAACATGGACTCGTTTTATGATACACCAAAAAATAATACTTACGTAGTTTCCACGAGACCTAAGTTCAAAGTCCCCAATGAACGTTAAGGTCAGTGCCTAAGTAGATACGTACATATTTTATAAACCTAATTGCCCTTTACTCGAGTGCGTGTGACACACTATGCACCGACTGCATGTACAATGGAAGGTGCACTTAAACCTCTTCTTGAACATATTTACCAGGGGCGAAGGTAGTTAGAGAGGTAAGAGGTAAGAGGCAAAGTTCGTTTGGGAAAGTGAGAAGTATTTTTTAAAGGCTAACCGATAAGGTACGCGTCATTTCCAAATAACCGGATGTCAGTTACGACGCCATAAAACGGTGGTACAAGACATTTCAAGATGACATTATTTCAT
Source organism: Halesus radiatus (assembly GCA_022606495.2). Lineage (NCBI taxonomy): Eukaryota > Metazoa > Arthropoda > Insecta > Trichoptera > Limnephilidae > Halesus > Halesus radiatus. The sequence goes on along the minus strand of JAHDVE020006084.1, from coordinate 43,599 downwards.
AAAAAATCATATTTATTAGAACATAACACGAGGATGATGATGGTTTTTGAGAAATTGCTTTGGAACAGAGATGTAGCGAGGGTTCTTTTTATACATTAGTTCTGATACGAAACCGTTCTCATCAATGTTTAAATGTGGTACCTATGAACAAATATATACATATATCATATTGTAAAATTTTTGTGTACAGTGCCAGGGAACATTTCTCCCTCTCCCTGTGTCAACTGTGGTTAGAGGTGCATAAACGTTGAGATAATCTTCTCTACCCAGTGAGCGGGCTGCCTATTGCTATTGTATGGCTTTTATTTATTTATATTTCAAAGAATTGTAAACTGTGTTTATGTGCTAGCGGCACTTGCTGATGGCAATCTTATATTTAAGGCCGTTCACTAAGGTTATGGAGTGTATGAGATGGAATTTGGGCGGAGACGGAGGAGGTCGGTGCTAGGGGTCCAGCGGCCGAAGTTGGATATAGAGGGATTCGAGTTCTATTCTAACTTGGAGTAAAATGTTTTGGCTAAATCTATTATATGTTTTAGGAGTGGAGGATATGTGGTACCTACGATTAAAATACTCGTATATCATTCTACAGAGCAATCGCAAAACATATATCCATGTAAATATTATTTGGTACAATAAAATTATCACTCCAAGTGGTTCGCCAAGTTTGGCGACTTAGCAGGGGTGCCCGGGTTCATGGGGTCAGGTTTGTCCAGGTCTGCCCACCAACTGCTTAATGGAGCCGGATGAGAGGGGATTTATTAATACATCCGTCGTTCATGGGCACACTAAACCTCAGATTCCTACCCCTCATGCCTTTTTCTTTCCTAGAACTTCCCCCCCTTCCTTTTCTTAAAAAAACCCCACACACACACACACCATCCCCGATGATATTGGCCCTGGGGAAATTATTTTTGTCAGAGCTTCATGTGTGGAGTTAATGTTTAAAAAAGAAAATCAATATTTCAGCTAGAATTTGGAGCTCTGTTAATACCTTATTTAAAAAAATTATTCTAATCTTCTGGAATAATCTTCATAGACAATTTATTTCTTACTACCAAAAAAAAAGATGAAATTTTAGCCCTATTTTTGTAAACTAGTACAATTCAGTACGATAAAAATTATTTCAAACGTAGTGTGATAAAAATAAATCTTTAACCACAATGATATTTTCTTATAGGAATAGGAATACTTAAAGTTTTTTTTATGTAGGACATGAAAGCTTTGTGTACTGTTTGTTTTATTCTACGAGTGTAAAATGGATTTTATTTCTTAATATGCTTTATAATGACCGGTAAAAATATATTAAAATGTTATCTAAAGAACATAGACGGATTAATTTTAAGCGTTGGTTGAATCTCCTTGACCTAAGCTTAGAGAGATAACCTTCTCGAGATCTCTGGATCGAATGATTGATATTAAAATAAAATGAAGAATTCTTAAAAATAATCAAAGGAAATGACAAGTGAAATTATAGAAAATAGTATTAAAACGGTAGGCTTAAAGTCGTACCTTCCTCATTTACCTTCGCAATTAAATATTATCACGCGAGACCATCCTGCTTAAGAAACTTAAAAAAAACTTTCCATATTCATGAACCATTCTAGAATATTCTGTAGATCTGTCATGTCCGTAGGAAGCAACTTTATTACAGTGATTCCTCGATAAACGAAGGTAAAGATACAAGAACGTTATTTTTTTAAAATATTTTCTCACGCTTAGTAAACGTTTTTTTTCTTTAATTAAAATGATGATTTATAGAAAATTACCTTGATTTTAATAACCGCGCAGTACAAATGAGATATTTTTATCTACATTTTCCATATGTGTTGGAATTATTAATGATCTGCTTAGATTACAATATAATTTTTTTTTCGGGATATAACTATCAGTTGTGTGATTATTATTTCCCAGTCGCCATTGTTTTTACGTGGTTATGTAAAATGCGTTATAAATCCCCTATAATCTTTTACTATGTAGTTTACAATTGTGTTCGTTAAGAACTTTGTAATCATTATAAACATAGCTGCCAATAATATGGGATTAAAAATGGAGAATAATATTGACAAATCTTGAATTTGAGATATGATATCGATGAAGATGACATAAATTGAACTGGTAATTAAATTAATAAATTGAAGCTAAGTTGGTTAAGCGGTTGCCCCGGATAAGCAGAGGTCCTGGGTTCGAGTCCCAGATGCGACTGAAATCTCTTTGTTTTCTGTCGTTTTTTTTCCGTTTTCATGTTTCATTTAAGTTATGTTAATATTATTTTCCACAATGATTAAATTTTTACCAATTTATTTAGATAATTACACTCTAAAAATTATTTGATTTAATATAATTAAATCATATTAAAAACATTTTTTTTTGTTTGTCAATGATGTGTGCTTTTAGAAGCTATCAACTTCGTTAAACAGGATATTGTTGCGTCTTTTATTGAGAATTTAAAACAGCTTTTTTAACGAAAATCACATCGACTTCTTAATTTTTTTCAATTTACTAAAATAACTTCTTGTCAGCATAATTTATTGTGGCGTTAATGAGATTGTTCAAGTTTTTTTTTAATTGACCGACCCAGTGGAATAGAATTAGACATTTTCTCAAAAAAGACGTAAGGCTAGAAAAATATTCTTGATTTGCATAACTATTTATTTGCAACAAATTTCACACATAATATAAATTACAGCTTCGGCGCATCGTCAACTTCATTAAACATGTATTTGGTTTATTTAACTGTTTTAATATTTATCACGTGGATAAGCTCCGGTAGATTGAAGTTAATTTGGTCAAAAGATATGTATTTACTTATTTGAAGAAGAAAACATTCTTTATTTACGTACACATTGCCGTATTATGCAAAAAAAAAATTAGAAACATTCAACACAATTGATCTAATTGATTAAATAAAATGCAAGTAAAAAAAAAAAAAATTGAAGAAAGGCCAACATTCACGGGTTACGAATACCCTAACAATATTTGAAAAAACTCTTACTACCACAATATCCAGCGGAAAATATTGCTTGTGCAATAATTATAATAATTTTATTATAAATATAATTAATAAGAAGAACTTTGTTTACACCACCGTTTTTAATATATAAATATCTATATGTTTCAAAAGTAAAGATTCGCTCGTCGGGATAACCGATATACATTTTGAATATTATTTTTTGTATATTGTTTATCCTAATGAGGGAAGCGTTGTTTCTGAAACATGTAGATATTTATGCATTAAAAACAGTGGTGTAAACAAAGTTCTTATTAATTATATTAATAATGACATCACTTTGCGAAACTTTCTTCATCAGGAATATACTAATATATTAATAAAGTGGTGATTACAAAGTAATTTGTATTTCATGTATTAAAATATTTTCAGTTTCTTGTACTTTGTTAACTCTTATGCATTTTTATTTCTAATGCTTTATCGTTTATTTTCTCAAAAAAGATGTACTATTATGTAAAAACCTTCTGGGCAATTAAATAAAATAAATTAATAACGAAGGACATAGCTAGTAAACGAAATGAACCTGCGACGACGACGCCTGCGTGGGAACCCGCTGGGGCGCATTTATTTATGTTACAATATTATTTATCTTTGTGCACAAGCAAATGCTTCTCACAGAAAGCAGTATAAATTCCGAAATTAATAAAAAAAAACGTTTTGTGAAATATTATATACAGGTACATAAAGTGTACTTATAACCTACATTAAATTACATTACATAATATTGCTTTTGAACATGAATTTTTAATACGGTAACATAGATTCTTATTTGTGAAAGTCCTTTATTGATAAGTCTTACATTGCGAAAACTCACTAAAGACTTGTATTCATATTAAGTGCATAATACAAAAACCTTTTTCATTTTATACCGTCGAACTTGATTAACATAATTATCCAAACTAGGCATTTTTCACAAAAAAAAAACCTTCTAAAAATTTTTGCATTCGGTGGGATTCTGACATAGACATTCCCAACTGCAGCTGTCTCAGAATAAATAATTATTTAAAAATAGATATAAATTAGAATGCGCCGCCTTTGTGAGTTATATCTTATACCCAAAAAATATCAAGTGTCGCTAGGTAATAAATTTTATTCGAACTTTTAGATGTGCCGACATCACCAAAACGTCACAAATTCAATAAATCAACGTATTTTTCGTTCGAATCAATCACTAAAGAAAGTGCTTTATAGGTGGTTATTATTTTATGTACATTTACGCATAAAGCATCGCGAGCGGGTCCCGAAAGCTCACACACTTCCCACATAATTTTGATCAACGAAAACGATAAAACAAAAGCAATATGCAAATGAGCGCCACTTTTCAGTATTAACCATTAAACAGTGTTAAACTGGCGATTTATTCATTGATCCGTAAAAATATAACTGATGAACTTGAACAGCAAGTAAATTATGCTTCGAAATAAAATAGCCTTTCTTTTTAAAACGGCGAGCAAGCGAAGAGAAGTACTTTTTGATATATTGTCTAGTGAAAGAATGTTTGGTTGTCCCCTTGAGGCAGTTATAGCGGTCAACTGGTTGTATCTCCTGGTCACTAAGCTCTAATCAGTAATCGGTCTACGCACTGCAATGGTGAAATTTAAACGTGAGTTCTCCTGAATGACAGAGTTGGTGTTAGATTTTGCTTAGTTAAATCCTAGGAATATCTTTATATTATTTAAATGATGCCACTATGTAGATCTATAATTAGATATTTAGACCAGTGCGTGAACATGCATTATTCAAATTTTAGACTTCAAAGTAAATTATTCAATTGAAAGTTTTTGTTTGATATACCGATTTTAAGAATATGTTGATGACCAAATGAAGGCACACAATGCATGTTTTAAGAGAAAATGGTTTAACTAACTAACCATCACGCCGTTTTCCGCAGGGTTAGGCGGAGAGGACGGACCGCACTCCCCGATTCAATCACATTCATACATCGTCTCATACATACTCTTCTGTTATTCTGACTCTTGACTGTATTTTGACTGTATTTTGTAATCGAGCCATGTCTTCCTTTGGCGTCCCCGACTTATTTTACCATTCCCATTCGCGTCATATATTCTCTTTACATTTCTCTGATTTAATTATCTTAAAGAAACTGGTTTAATTAATTTATTAACTACGTATATTAAATACATGCAATTCGCTGTATTCGATTTGAAGTTAGCTAATAATATCCAGCAGAAAAAATTGAAAATTAAAAATAAAATTATCTTTTCTTTGAAAGCGTATTAGTAATAAAGCTTTGGTTCACTTAAAAAAGCTTTACAACTTGATAATGTATATTTAACAAGAACAAAAAACTAATCTAAAACGTATTGATACGACAAGCGTCACGAAAAATGACTTGATTGAATAATTGTTAGAGCCTGGTTTGAGAGCCCGAAAGACCCAAAAAATTAAGTTTTGTCCTTGGAAAAATATTTAATAATGTATTAATAATTGTTTTTGTGTTTTACTCTTAGAAATCCATTTTTCTTAATTTTTTTAATTTAAATAAAATTTAATAATGTTATTATTAAGTTCTGAAGTATTTAAGTTTTTTTTTATTATTTTGAGAGTGGTTTCGGCGTTCAAGGCCATTTTAAAACGGTTTTAGGCCAATTTGAGACGACTTATTTATATTACCCCCCCCCCAATTTTAATTTTTATGGTGCCTAAAATGATTTATTGCTGGTGAAATCGATTTACTGATAAAGTAATTATGACAATAGATTCTCTATTCTGCGAGGTACTGTGAAATCTGTTTTCCCCGCATTAAATGGAAATGTTTCCTTAATTGTATTATAATGGCATGACTACTATTGACTTACTTGAACGTGTTAAATTGTTCAGGTCTTGTGAGCATACTGAGTGGGGAATAAATCATTTTAGGCACCATAAAAATTGAGTAGGTGTAAATGGAATCATATAAATAATTCGTCTCGACGTGGCCTAATATCAGTTTGAAAATTGCCTCGGGTGCCGCAACAGCTGTCACAATACTAAAAAAAAACTAAAATACTTGCAGAACTTAATAATAACATTATTAAAATTGATTCAAATTCAATTTAAAAAAAAATATTTTAATTATTGTTCAAAAAAGTTTATTGAGTTCATCAAGTGATTATTTTGCTGTAATAAAAATTATTGACTAGTTTCCTATAAGTATACATGAACGACTCAAATAGTGGTTGAATATACAAATATTAATGAACACATTTTATCTTCCAGATACGCCGAGGAAGGTGTTTCACTTCCCCATTAATACTATAAACAAAACTTCTTGTGTGAGGTGGCCATTAAAATGATTTACTTTAAATTGAATTGAAAAAATATCAATTGACATGTTGAACCGGTCAACGTCCTGTATCTGTAAATTCGGTTCCATTGAGAGACAGAACTTACGATCAATCAATAATGCTATAATAATAAGAAACTTCCATTGCTTTTATACTTAACTGTAATAATTATTTGAATTAATTGGTTACGACAAATTTATTGAAACTAGTTTAACTTAATTTATTATTAATCTACGTTTCATCTAATAAAAAAAAACATGTTTTTTTTTCACCGTGCTTTGTAGGTTTATATACAGATTACATTATAAGCATGATTTATTATATTGTAATTTTGGGTGGTAGTTTTATGATCCTATTGTGTCGGGTGGGTGGGAATAATAGTCTAATTAAATATGAAATGCCATTTAATGGTGGTTTGTGGGTAGGTGACGACCCCACATGGTTGATAGGGTCAATAAGATCCTTGTCTCTGAGTTCGTATGCAGCGAGTTTAGCTTCTTTTTTTTACAGTAACTCCACACAGGAGACCCCGAGGGAAATAATTTCCCTCAAGGCCTATATCATCTTTGGGTATGCTGTGCGGAAGGCCTTTTAGAGGATAAGGAGTGAACTTGGGTCTTGAATAGACCCATCTTGTAGGATGGAGGAAACACAGAGGCCGACAGATCATTCCACAGCCGAACTGTTGAACATAAGAACGATTAGTAGAAGCGACCCGTTCTCGTGTTACAAATGTCAACCGTGTGCGAATGTTGAGCGCGCGTTTGTCGTATTTTCCGACTATGCATAGTTGTCGAAGGGATCAATGACGCTAGTTCCTCAGAGCATCTTCCATTAAAATACCGGTAGAACAAGGACAGCATTCCCACCTGACGTCTGTGCTTCAATGATTGCAGTCCGTTTGTTAATACAGGCGAATCTATCAAACGGACCGCCTGTTTCCACACAGAGTCAAGGTTTTTTTCAAATATTTTGGAGCTCCCGAGCAGAGGTGGTTGTCAAATTCTACAGTGTGGCGCACTTGTTATTTGTCCAAGGTCAGCAGTTGTGTACTATCAGAGAATCTGCGGGCTCTGAACAATACGCCCAGCTTCTGAGAGGCTAACTTTACTCTGGGTTCGAAGCGTAAATCGAATATTTCGTCTAACTTTTATTTTATTTTGAATGTACATTTACAGAAATTATAAACAGTAATAAGCATACATTATATAAAGTTAATTTATGAAACGATTTAAAAAAAAAATTAACATTCATTTTTAAAATACCTATATCAAAGGACAAGTCTTAGAGTAGAATGATTTTAAAGTGGGATAAGATTATATGATTTCAATATCATCGTGATAAACGATCACTATTCAGAACAAAACTTCGATTGAAATAGCGTTGGATATGTATATTTATCTAATATTAATGCTCAGATGCATTTCAAAACGCACCCCTCCCCCCCCCTACTAAAAATAAATTATTTTGTATCTCCGCATTAAAATTATTGGTGTAGTGCTATGTTCTTATGTAACGAAGCCCAAAATAAGATTAAACATCGATGAAGTTTTTATTTTTTAATTATTTTATTGAAGTTTAAAAACCTGATTGTAATATTTAATCATTGAAGAAGATAATATTAACATAACCAAATGAAACACGAAACCAAAAAAACACAAAATAAAAATATATCAGTCGCATCTGGGACTCGAACCCAGTACCCTTTAGTTAGATTTAGTCTCATATAAATTTAAAAAAAAATGGATATTCATCTGAGACACTATCTAGTTTGCAATTGTGTTCGTGAAGAACTTTGTAATCATTATAAAGATAGCTGTCAATAACATTGGATTACAAAATGGGGGATAATATTGACAAAGCCTTGAATTTGAGATATGATATCGATGAAGATGACATAAATTGAACTGGTCTCATTAGTTAAGTTGGTAAAGTGGTCTTCCCGGAAAGGCAGAGGTCCGGGTTCGAGTGCCAAATGCGACTGATATCTTTTAATTTTCTGTTGTTTTTTTCGCTTTAATGTTTCATTTAGGTTATGTTAAAATTATCTTCTTCAATGATTAAACATTAATGATTTGTATCAGATATCATTTACAGGTTGTCTGAAATTATAATGAAAATATGTAAGAAACCTTACTTATACTTTCTCAAAATGGTGTTAGTTACAAGTATAAATAACGCTGATATTTTAACTCAAATATTAAAAAAAAAACTGTAAGGTTTACTGGAGTATGCTTTGGCCTCACAAAACACAAACATAAAAAAAAATAAAATAAAAATAAAATACAACAAAATTCACCGCCATAATTAAATGTTCAGGCATGTACTCTGGTCCCTAAAGCTTTCTGCGGTTCCAGCGGGTGCTGGTGGCTGATTGAAGTGAAGAAGTCCATAAACAACTCCAGGTCACTCTTCTCCCCGCTGACCCCAATAGTGGGTAGTTGCGGTACTCAGCCTTGTTGTAACAGACATTAGAGGGACGCATCGCTTCTGCTGTGCCGTTTGGCTGTTGTTTATGTCCGGTCTACGCATTTCCGGTAATGTCAAGAACCGACGTGACAAAGAACATATTAACCCATAGCTTGGTTTTGACCACCATATTTTATGGTTCACATAAAGTTCAGATAATAGTGGTTTCTCCCAGTATCGTCCTGGTGAAAGACCACCATTCAGAATTGAAACGTTATATGAAACGGCTTTAGCCGTGTTTGGTGAATAATCTTCCTACTCCCTATCTCCTTCCCTCCTCCACTCCCTACATTCTCACAACATACTGCAATTGTTCCACTGGCCCTAGATAGTCGGGAGCAATCAGAACTCTTGTGCGGTATTCGTGTAATAAAAAAATGTGTTTAATTTCTTATTCTCATTTAAAAGCTCAAATTAGTCCTACGATGTTTATTTTTACACCAGCACAGCGTGCCTATTGATATCTTTGTAGCCTGTCAGTTTGTTTTGTATATTTCCTGGATTTACATTGCTTATTGAAATGGTGGCGCTTTAAAAGAATCATGCGACTTTTACGTCATTTAACCATTCTCCTACTTCAAAAATAATTTCTTTGGGCAAGGCATGTAGGGGGACGGAAGATAGCTGACCACCAAGGTTTCTTTTGGATGAAGGAGTGTTGGTAAACCTAAATGGTGGCCATACGGTGTGAAGGTTAGTACATCCTTAGAACTTAGTTCATCCAAGAACTAGTTATTTATTTCCAATTATGATCCCCACAATAGAAGTCGAAGAAAAAATTTGAAGGATACCCCAGAAGATTTGCAGGAGTAAAGATGCTTCCTCGAGACGGCTACAACTTTTTAAAAGGTGGTAGCCTTGATAATTACGATGATGAATTATTCAGGGAAAATATCTACTGTAGAGTTTGTTTTCCATCTGTAGTGATAGAAAGGAAACTGCTATGGCCTATTTTTGGAATTCCTTCGAATTAATTGAGTGAATATGGGTTACCATTGAAAACCTTCTAAAGGAAGTTTTTTCCTTCAGTGCTAACAAAATAGCGGGCCTTCTCATTACGATTCTCTTCTTTCGCATTCATATAATTCATTCGATATTGATTGTAATGTTCAATCCGAGGTTAATACACTTAAAGTAATAATTATAGTTCAATAAATAATATAACATCATTATTTAGTTGTAAGTAATAGATTTTAAGTGCATTTCACATTGGCCGTGGTAGTTAATAATATCATAATTATAATTTCTTCAAACGATTGGCACTCACTTTGTGGCGTCATAATTAATTAATTAATTAAAAAATATACTTAGTCCACACCACTTAATAAACATGTAGAAGTTTGTGTATATTTATAAAGTGGTGTAAATCAATTATATTTTAAAATTAATTAATTAACATCATAATGATCAAGATGCAGGTATACCAACCATTAGAATATTACAGGTGTTCGATGAAGCCTTTGAACTTAATATGCAATAAGGGGCATGCAAGTGTGACAGGCTATAAACATAAAGATTCGCAATTATTGTCTATAATTACCAGGTGTATGCATTTTGCATGCTTGAAGACATGCAAAACTACGGAGAGGTAAAAGGCGTTAACCCGCATGTTTAAGAATATGTACTGTGAAAAAAAAAACAAAAGGATACTACCCACATTTACAGTATCTAAAAAAGCTTCAATAAATCTATTTTTCGCACATTTCAGAGAAAACAGAACTGTTTAAATGTGTTTCCACGCACAAGTTTTAATTCCGTTTTGGATTTTCAGAGTCAATATACCACTTCAGAAATATGAAACAGAAAAACACAGTGAAAATAAAAAGGCAAGATTGCATCTGGGAAAATATTCAGAGAATATATGCGGGACGAATTTTCCAATCATACTACAAAGACAGTAGCCAAAGATATGGGAATTAATTGAGGAAATTATTAGTAATTCTTAAGTTGAAATATGATATCGAGAAAAATTATGGAAAATAATTAGCTCAGTGGTAGAGTCCAGGTAATACCGTAACCTTTATATTTTCTTTATCTCTTTCTGTCCTATATTTTATTTGAGATTTGTTAATATTATTATCGATTAAATATTATAATGCGGTTTATGAGTTTCAATAAGTTTAATATCAACATTTTCATCTTAAATATTAATTCGTATCCATACATATTGCACAATAAAAAAAAAAATGATACTAGTCAAAGTGCTGGAAACACCGATTTATTCTAATCACTAAAACGGTACCTGAGGTCTGTCTACCTGCGGCCAATGTACAAACGCCCGTCTTAAAATTAAGGGAATTTTTCATTCGCCAGAAGAAGCGAGCAGGTAAGGGGATTAACTTGGTCGGCAACAACCAAACAATTACAAGTCACCCAGTCACAGAACCGAAAGTCCGAAGAAACCCGAAGTCATGTTCGAACATTGTAGAAACGGTAGACTTTAGCCAGACAGGAGTCAGTCGAGACAATCGGGTCAGTCGTTGTAGTCGAGACCGTCGTCTCCTACAAAGCAAGCGTGCCGCTTGCCTCCCCAGCTTGAAACGCTCCAGGAAGAAATACCAACCGACTCGGCAGGAACCGCTGAACCCCCACGCCTACCGTTCGAGTGCAGCCGAGTGCCTTTCGCCTCCTTAGGAATAACCACCAGCCGTAGGAATCACCATCAGACAACGGTCGATCACCTTTGTCTTCCTGCTGACCCTTCTCTTGAACCGTCTGAAACCGGTCGTCAAGCGGAAGCCGAACCGCGTATCCGCCCGGCAGCAAAACCTCCCCCTACCGGAAGTACCATCTGTTCTCTGAGGTTTTCAACACCAACATCGAGACGACTGGTAATCTTCCCACTGGTTCGTGTGCAGATTTCCCCGAAGAAATCGTTTTCGTGTAATAAGTGAATCCCACAATACCTACTAGTAAAGAATGTGTTTTATATTGTGAACTAATAAAAAAAAAGTCGACACTCAACTAAGTTACCTGTGTTCTACCGAACCCCAATGACCCCATCATGTCAAAAATATCAGCCGTACTCTGTGAACTGTTGGATGAAGGATTCCCCATCCCTTTTCCACTTGTATTAATATGGTAAGCTACACTGATCGGACGGTTAGGTGCGTAATAATACCCAGCGATACCTAGTCGGAAAATCTTCATCCTCATTAAAAAAAGTTAATTTTGCAAAATATTATTATTTTCATGTAGATGTACGTATACAACAACAACAAAAACCTGTTTTTTTCTATCTGTCTTGTCTATCATTGACACTTAGATCATAGAAGAATGTCCCCTTCATCAGTTTCTCTATGGCTAACCAAGTGACTCCTGATGCCGTCGACTGGCTGAATAACCTCAGCATTACACTATGACCTCCACCATACGAAGAAGAAGAAAACTTTATTGATTTCCTACATGTTCCCACGTTTCAACTTTATCTGGAATACTTCCTTTTACTTTATCACCGTTGAAATTATATTAGCGATGCGATAAACAGAAACTATTGCTCTAAGGCGGGCTAAAAGCACGTGGGATAGTTCTAAGAAAACAATGAAATTTAGCGTCGTTATTATTGTAGTCCTGAGGCGCTCGATGCGTATCCGGTGAAGAGAAAAGGGCGGTTCATGAACAGGAAATCAGGACAATTAAACCTTATATACACGTAGTTATAAGCTGTTTTCATAAAATATAAAGAAGGCAGTAACTAGTACCTTGTATAAGAACAAGAAGAAAAACAGACAATCTTCCGAAGCAATCTACATAATTGCCAAGTATGCATCTTCTCACTCCACTCCTCCTCGGGTGCAATGTTGAGATAATAAATTATCATGTTAATGCATTCCACAAGGAGCAGGATAACATAATAAAATTCCCTTAATACTGAACACATTTCTCCAACCATTACTACATTTTTGAAAGAACTCAATAGAAATTTTTGTAGTAAACGTAGGTGGGTAGTAAAAAAAAAAAAGAAATAAACTTTTTGACGAACACTGATCCAAACAGTTGCTAAAACTTTTACTATGGATAATAATAATCCAATTTGCATACATTTTAAATCTTCTGACTTAGAAATTTTATGGGAACAGATTTTTATATATATAAATGAATGTTGTCTTTATCGATTTTCTCGAAGATTGCTGAAAATAGTACAGTTTATTTTTATTAGTAGCGGAAGCGTTTAAAGAGTATAAATGAAATCCAATATAAAAACTGTTGTTATAACGTGTTAAAATTAGTATGAAAAAGATTGAACCCGCCATGTTGTAACAGGTTAGCCCATAGATATGCCACAGATTACATATTCAAAAAAGACGAAGCGGTTTGTTTGGGTAGAATATTTTCTTACAATGGAAAAACACAAGTAGTTACCTACATAAGAACTTTATTATCTAGATATATTTTGAAAATAAATGTTTGAATTGGTAACTGGTATAATATATATTTTTAAAAAACCCCGATCGTTGGTACACATCGGTTGGGATTTTTATAATTTATTTCTACTTATGAAACTGCCAATTCGTGGATATTTATTTGTACTAAATTATTTCCTTTGTCCATAAAAAAAATCAATGAAGTGTTAAAGAATTTTTTTTTGAATTACACAACACATATTATTTAAAAAAATCTATTAAAATATTGTTAGAACCGAATGTAACTTACTACATTGATTTTTCGATGATGCATTCCACATTATTTAAAGAAATGCAAATATTGAATTAATGGCTCGTATTCCAATGTTATCTACATATATATTTTTAAATATTTGTCTGTCTATAATGTGAGACATTACTGCCATCTCTAAACATAACATAACGTTAACTCAATCTCTTCAATCGATTCTATCATTTGGTTTTACGGACGCATGAAGCGTAATAGCAACATTTTCGACGGCAGATGTCAGACATAACGTGAAAACCTTACTTGATCCTGAAATGAATCAAATATTTTTTTCGTTCAGTCCGATTAAAATTATATTATGAAAAAAAGGAATAAAGTAAAATGCACATTAATTTTTTACAATTAGTGGAAACTGTTTTCTGAATTTCGATAATTCTATAAATACGAAAAAAATTTTTTTTGCAATAGCATTACATTTAGGCACTTGAGCATTTCCCAAATTACGACCTTTTATATGCCAAGAGTTTTAAAGAAAATGAAATTAAAATTTTGAAATAAATGGGAATAAAAAATTTAAAGTACCTCGTTAAAACATTTTTTCCATGATCATTTGATGTCACCAGCGGAAAATCCGCGCTGGCAGACATCTAGAACATAAAGACAGTAAAATCATCATCATCGGGCAATGGTGTTAGGCGATGTTTCACAAACACTGGCTTATACAAATCAGCTTTCAGTCTGTATTATAATTTAATTTCTATAATTACACTATTTAATAATGTCCAGAAATAAAAATCTTCGACTACTCAACTTATTATTATATTCATTTTACTAAAAAATAATAGAGTTGCTTTATGGTGCATAAGGCAGATCTCTCTGCTGCAGCAGAAAAAACTCTCATGAACTTGAACTCTGGCGTTGTAAAATTTACACACCCTTTTAAGGTTACTTTAAATATCCACGCCAATGCTATTTCGTAGAAAATCTTTTTTATCGTGAGCAATCGAACTTTGTAAAGTCCATTACGTTAAATCGTCGTAGAATACGAAAAGCTGCCGTATCTTTTAGTTCCATGCGCAATCAATGGTTCAATAAGCAAATAAAAAAGAATGAAAAACGCTAGAACTGGGACGAAAGCTTTTCATAATACTATGTAAGTACAGTGACGGTTCGTGATAAAAATTTAGGGGGAATTTGAAATTTAAAAATATTTATTTTTTTGCTTAATCGCAATTTCGTGAAAAATAACTATTTTCATCTCTGACGCATAATTCCGGCACCGTTCGACACTATACTTTATGTTATATGAAAATATCCTTTAGGTTTCTTTTAACTCCTTGAGTTTGTTTATATTTGACGGCCTCCATGGTCGAGGGTGGGCGCCTCGACTACGAATCCGAAGGTCGGAATTAAATCCTGGCGTGCGCAAGTAATTTTATTTAATTAATTTGTGTTGTTTCAATAATTAATTCATTTAAAAATAATATAGAGTATATTTGCGCACGTTCCAGAGTGGAAGATACTCAGTATCGCCCCAGCACTCACCATTCAGAATTGAAATCAAGCTGCTTTGAAATTTGGCTTTTTAGCTGTGTTTGGTGACCAGATTCCTGAATAGCCAGGCCTCCTGGAACTCCTCTCCCTCCTTCCTCCCTCATTTCTTAGCCTCAACACCCCAATTGGGATGCCATAGTCTCACTGGCTCCAGACGGTTGGGAGCAGCTTGAGACTCTGTGAGGTATTCATATAAAAAAAAAAAAAAATATTGGTGGATTATTTTACTATGGAGTCACGCGTCGCGCCGCTTCGTGTTTTTGTATCCGCAACATTATGGAGTGACACGTCGTACAAACTATAGTTATATTATACAAGTGAGACTTGTTCGTGTATCTTTTCTTTTGAAGTTCACAGCACAATCGCTCATTGAGAAAACCCCTAATCTGTAAATATGAAAATACACAGTAGTAATACGGAAGCATATCTAGAATAAGTTCAGTCAAAACTAATTACTTCAAATTAAACAAAGAACTCATTTGTTAATTAAAAAGAAAGTCTAAAATCTAAA
Organism: Halesus radiatus; assembly: GCA_022606495.2. Classification (NCBI taxonomy): domain Eukaryota; kingdom Metazoa; phylum Arthropoda; class Insecta; order Trichoptera; family Limnephilidae; genus Halesus; species Halesus radiatus. Next base: position 28,157 of record JAHDVE020006084.1, on the reverse strand, counting down.
TAATTACCCTGCAGTGACTTTTAAGTCTACATACCCTCGAGATGCGAGTAAGTCTGACTTGCACAAGAAGGGTGCTTGCTCTCCAGCAAACAAAGGCCTCCATGTTCTGGAACAAATAGTTTCATTAAGCTCCACACCTCCCTGTCGTCTCGGCGCGTCGAGAACCAGGCAATCAATGTGAGGCGGCTGGGACTGGAAACTGAGAACCCGTAAGCTTTGCTCTCGGCTTCTGCTCCCAACAATACCCCCAATCAGTCCCTTTATTTAATTTGAACAAAATCATTTCCTCGGCACATAATGAACAATTGCCAAGTTGATTACACGAAGTCTATTTGAAAACCTCACATTTTTATTAGAAAAAAAATGTGGGTTATATAAAGCGTTTTGGGGTCTGTGTTTTGTGGTTGTAGGGAAATTAAAAAAAAAAAGCTTGAGATTGAAAGCTAGTAACTTTAAAAAGAATACCTATTACATTAAAATTAAGAAGGGTACTTATTAACTGAGAAATTATTGACAAAACTTTCTATCAGTTTAAATTATTTTTTATTTATTTATGAATACCACATCTGCCCAAACTAATCGGAGTCAGTGGAACTAATGCCATGGCCGCCAATAGGGTATGTTCACAAACTATGAATATGAGTGATTCCAGTGGCGAAACAGGTATGAATGACGATGGGGGAATGTTCCTAAAATCAGGATGGTGAAATAAAACTATCAATTAAATGTATGAAGAATGGTAAGGTTGTTGGTTTCTGACAATATTTCTGCTTGAATAATTTAAATGATATAGCCGTATAATTCTGACATGGTTATGCAAAATTTTTAACTAGTGTTTAGAGGAGGGTTAAGCACCCAATTAGATTGGAGAAGGCTGTGATCATGGCTCTATATGAAGGCAAAGTGGTCACGTATGGAATAAAATCGCAGGGTTATTAGCCTGGCAAGCTAAAAGATGTATTAGTAGATATTACTGGAAAGGGTATAAATGAAAAACGAATAATAAATATGGGATGCAGGTGCATTTATGAGTAGAAGGGGGGATGTATTTTCTGGATCAGATTTTCTCGTTGCGTATAGATCTACAAAAAAAAGCATGACCGAGTTGACAGAAAAAAAGTTATGGAAGGTGTTGTCTGGCATAGAGTGAATACGAAATGTGCCAGACACCTGCACCTCTGTACAATCGAAGCGTTGCATGTATTAGGGCAAACGGTGATTTTACGGGATAGTTTTGACATTACAGCGGTGTTAAGCAAAGCTGCATAATTTCACTGAAGTTATTCAATTTATACGTGGATAATTGTATGCAAGAATTGAAAGAGGTGGGATTGGGCACGAAATTGAGTAATCTGCAAGTATGTTGCCTGCCGTATGCTGATGATGGTGCTGATTGCCAACAGTATGAAAAGATGTACAGTCCCTAGTAGATAGGATGAACGAAATATGTATGAATAATGAGCTAATGATAATATATAAGAAAGTCTAAAGTCATGGTGTTTGAAAGAGAGAAAATGAAAACAGTGTGTGCAATATAGTTGCAAATGATGAATACTTTGAGCAGGTCGATGAGTTTGTGTATTTGCAAGAATGTTTACGAAAGATGGAAAGACTAATAGGATATTGAAAAGAAGCGGGTTAATGCAGAAAACTTCATTAACGGGATGACTGAAACGCGAAGCTATGCTAACAAAAAGTTGTCCAAAGAAGCGGAAACTAGCAGTTAACAATGGAGTGCTGGATACTGGGCCGAATGTTTGGCAGTGAGGCATGGAACTGACAGAGGAAGGATGAAAGTAGACTGAAATGCTGTAGAAAATGAGACTGAGATGAATGTGTGGTAAAAACCACGTATGATCGTCTGAAAAATGTTGAGATTTGTAAAGACCGAAAGGCTAATTAAAAGCATTTGATGTACTTTTTGCTGACTTCGCTTACAGGAAGATCACATAAAAATTTTAGTCGGAATTATATGATTGTGCTTAATTTTGCGATGTCGAAGTAGTTAATGTTGTCAGCGTAGTTCTTTGCGGACGCAAATCATAATTTCATTTGCAACACGTGATAATAAATGAAAACGATATTGGTTCACGCATTGCACCATGTAAAGTAAAACACGCGTTCACAGTAAGTCAACTGTAATTAAATTATATAAATAATACAAATACAAAGTTAATTTAAAAATAGAATTGATATTTGTTCGAATTGTCCTGTGGCTCCGCAAAAAAGAAGTTACTGGTAAGTTTTTGCTCTGTTATTCACCAAGAGCAAGTTTTGATTTAACCTTCGCCAAATATTTGAAGTAATCTGTTCATTCAAGTGGGACGTTGACTTTGGAATTTTCAGAACGGAAAGGCTATTTCTATAAATTATACACAAACACTTAGGCAGAGGTGCAAGCGATTTCAACCCCACTTCTCCTGGAGGGTTGGTTGGTCCCAAGTTAGGACCGCCCGCCCACTTCAGGCACCCGTGGTGGAGTGGACCAGTGTCATCAATTTCTAGGGCTTATGTGAATAATATTACATTCTCCGTAACCACTACCACTCTTGAGTATCACCCCCAGGAAAACTTTTGGAAAAGAATGTGTTTGCAAAAAATTATTAACAACTACCTAGATATTTCGATAAGAACGTTTTAAGTGACATTGGCAGGATTCTATTTTATTTTCGATTTTGCCCGGAGTCATTGGGATATGACTATGAATCTCCATTTTTGGGAACGGTTAGAGACCTAAATAAAGCGGGGATGAGAGAGAGAAGAAAAGAAGAAAGCAATGGTTGGTAGATACCTGAGAGTTCGGATCTTGGTTATAAATATACAAATAACTAAAACCATTCCACGAAACGTTTCTATTCTTAAATGGTTGGCTCCCCAGGTTGATGTTAAGAGTATTTCAGATAATTAAGTATTTGAATTCAATATTATGAGAAGCAGAACAAACGTCCTAATGTTACGAAATAAGTATAATTTTCTCTTGCCATAATTATTGTTTATAAAATAATTAGCCAATTCCTTTTGCTTTATGCACAAAAAAAATCTTGTCTTAAGTTTTAAGAACTTTAGTTTATCAATTTTATAATTATTTTTCGAAGAAGAATTCTTCTTCTAGAAGGTTTTCACTTGTGATGTCATTAAAAAAAAAAAAAAAAAAATAAAAAATAAATAAATAAATAAAAAATAAAAAATAAATAAATAAATAAATAAACAATAAATAAATAAATAAATAAATAAATAAATAAATAAATAAATAAATAAATAAATAAATAAATAAATAAATAAATAAATAAATAAATAACAATAAAATAAAAATAAAAAAATAAAAAATTAATAATTCTTTCTGTTTACTATTTATTTATTTTATTAAATTATATACATATATGGTTTCTCTTACATTTTTTTTTTTTTTTACATGAAGACCCCACAAGAGTCCCAACTGCTCCCCAACCGTCTTGAGCCAGTGAGACTATGGCATTCCCAATCGGGGAATGTTGTGAGGCTGAAGGTATTGTGGAGCGAAGGAGAAGGGGAAGAGGGAGGTGGGGAAATACCTGGCTATTCAGATCTGGTCACCAAACACGGCTAAAAGCCATTTCAAGCAACTTTTAAATTCTGAATGGTGGTCTTTCACCAGGGCGATACTGAGTGTATCTTCCACTCTGGAACGTGCGCAAATATACTATATATTATTTTTAAATGAATTAATTGTGAAACAACACAAATTAATTAGATAAAAATTACTTGCGCACGCCGGGATTTGAACCCGCGACCTTTGGATTCGTAGTCGAGAGCCTTACCCCTCGACTATGGAGGCCGTCGAATTATACATATTTTCTACATATTTTGTTAATTACAATAGTTACACAGGCGCAAAACACATCTCAGGTTGGTACATAGATAAAATAGAGAGCATTCACGAAATATAAGAACTAAATATTTAATTTGTCTCACGAACAAATTCAGGAATAACATAGTGTAAGTACCCTTCCAAATAATTAGCAACACAGGCGAATATTTTAAACATACATTACATTAGAGTGGATCTACCCGGCATAAAACCGTGTTGATTAGGTAGAATGATGTTATTATGATGCACAGAAATTCTACCAAGTAAAAGTTTTTCTAACACTTTGGGGATTATGAGTCGGTTTTAGTTCATGAATATTTCCTTTTTTGAATATAGGTGTCATGTAACTTTTTTTCCATAGATCTGGGAAGCAGCCAGTGTTTAGTGATTGGTTAAGTATCTGACAAAGTGGCTTGGCTAATATTGGAAGACAGTCAATTAGAAACGCTGGAGTAACATTGTCTAGTCCCGCTTTTTTCTTTACGTCAAGTGCATTTATTTTACATATTTTATTATTTATTTGAGTTTTTAATCCAGCAGGACTAGGTTGGTAGTGCAAACCCAGTCTGCCATATCACATGAAATATATACAATATAAAAAGAGAAATGAATACAATAAAATAAATTAAAAAAATAAATAATAATAATAAAAAGGTTAAATAATAATATAAAAACATATGAGGAGAAAATTTGAAAAAAATAATAATTACGAAAAGATAATTACATCAAAATAAAATGAAAAACTTAATAGATGATAGTAACATAGAATAAATTAAATAAATTTAATTTAATAGATCGTCTTCAGGGTGGCAGTCGCATCATCTGCTCATTGAGAGGAGAGCTGAGCCACGCGGATGCAGCCATGACAATGGCGTTGGTTGACTATCGTGTCCTGCCCCAGAAGCTGGCTAGTCGGTGGCGAAGTAAGTATATAACATCAGAGACGTTTAAGTGTAGAGGAGGAATGTGGACAGATGCCTTAGGATGAAAGGGTGGAATTTGATCGTTAAGGATGTCATTTTCATAAACACTATAGTGTCACTACTACTTTTTTCCTCGAAGTGCATGGATGTTGGTAGGCATGGATTACTTTTTCTTTGCGTATTGATGTATTTGAAAAAGTGAATATGAGAAGGAATAGATTTTTCTATATTAAGTATGTGTGCGATATAAATTTTTAGAGAGTGTTTTACAGTCAGCACTATATTTATGATTTTTTTTACTAATCTGAGATGGAGTAGCTGTCTTTATAATTTTGAGTAAGATATTATATTTATTTATTAGTTATTTTAAGTCGTGATTAAACCATTTGGGAAAGTTTAATAATATGATTCGAGTGTTACAGAACTTCAACGCAACAATAGAAAGTCATTTAATCGCACCGTCATTTCTATTATGAGTTACGGAGCTATAAAATAAACGCCCTGTTAAGCAAATACAAAAAAGACAGCACGAGTTATTTTTAATTCCATATTTTTGTAAAACACAACGAAAAATATTTAAAAAAAAGCGATAAAACTTCAGTGTGACTATGTGTATAGCAGTGGCATGCATTCCATAAAGGCTGACAAGCTGTGACTACCCCTAAGAAAAACGAACAATAAAATAAATTTAAATAAAATATTTTAAAATACGACCATTTTCTGATTAAAAAATGCATTTTTCCGCTCATTTATTCAGTTGCTCTACCCGAACTTGCAAAACTACATACAGCCTACATTTGGTCCTAGATCAATACACGCCACTGGTACATAGGTACTAGTTGCTTACAAAATATGTTTACTCCAAGCACTATTACTTATTTACCACCGTAAGCTGTCACAGATCTTTATTACGCAATGAGGACAGCCGTAATTCACATTCGTAGTATTGTAACCACTATGTATAATAGTATTATAGCGCTGGCGTAGCACGCCTACGAGGCTACGGCGTAGGAAGCATTGACGTTCGCTACGCCAGTTAATTTAATAGGGCTCATAGACCAAGACGAGAAAGCTAATTGTTCAAGCGGATACAGGTTCAGCAATTCAAGTTCCTCACTCTCAAGCCAGGAAATGTTTTATTTTTATTTTTATGTGATAGATACCACACAAGAGTCCCAACTACTTCCAACCGTTTGGAGCCAGTGAGGCTTTGGCATCTCCAATTTTTGTATGTTGTGAGGCTGAATGTATTGAGGAGATGGGGAAGCAGGAAGGTGGGACCTGACCATTCAGATCTGGTCACTAAACACGGTTAAAGCCATTTCATTCTGAATGTTGGTCTTTCACCACGGCGATACTGACAGAATACTATTTTTTTTTGTTAAATCATAAATTGTGATTTCTAAATGCTAGAGTTAGTTAGAATTTAATACAAAATTTAATTTTTTGATTATGGTTATAAAAAATCAATTAAGGGTTAGTGTTTGATATATAAATAAAACTTACCCTGTGATAAAGACTTGCCCTTGGGGAATCACAAACGGCGTTATATAAAGTTGAACATTCGTAATAAATAAAATTATATGCGGGAACGTGATAACGTAAAATAATATTCAAGAGTATACATAGGAATAAGTGGAATATGGTAAAATCACCGCCCACAATTCACCGGGGAAGATTCACTCCAGGGAAAGTTCACTGCTCACAATGGCGGGTAAAATTATTTGTCATTATATGAGCGTATGTTTTGTTTAGCAGAAAATTTTTTTTTTCAAAACAATGTAAAATTACTTTGTGGTGTCATTATTAATAAAATTAATAAGAAATATTTTGTGCAAATCACTGTTTAATTTATAAATATCAATATGTTTCGGAAGCCAAACTTAGCTCAAGTCAGGGTACACAATATACAACCATGAAACATGTTAATATTTATATATTAAACAGTGGTTTACACAAAATATTTCTTTTTAATTTAGTACAAATAATAAGTATTAAAATGAAACAACAGTGTTAGGTTAGGTTGGGTTAGATCAGTTGTAATACAAACAGTCCTTAGCACCATTCAGGCATTTTATTTTATCTATTGTGTGCGGTAAATTCTCCGCGGGGAATTTGTGTACAGTGAACTTTCCCTGCGGTGAATGTTAACCAGTGAATCTTTCGCAGTGAATTGTAGGGGTGAATGTATCCAGAATTGGAATAAATATGCACATTTAGCACTTGTATTATATCCTATTTTGGAGACTTCATCGAATACCCAAAAATTTTAATAGTCGCACAAATTAGTTCCGGTATCTTGATCACACCACGAACGCTAACAAATATAAAATTACCCAACTGACATTTCAGTGGAAGATTAATGGAAGGTACTTTAAAGGAAGCTTCATGGTTTCGATACTTAGGTACGTGACTAGAATATGGAAGCTGTGACTTGTTTCATAGGGTACTAGCTGATGAGTACCAGGCCTTGTCCGGGATTTGGAATAAAGTTATGAAGTTGTGAATTCTTGCTTGTCATTAGGGTGCCATCATTGATTTGACAGTGAAAGTAACTATCTCCAAATAAAGAAACATTCATTTGAATATTTTATTTCATTCCAAACGTTTATTTTTTTCAAAATATATCTAAATCATAAAGTTCTTAAGTAGGTACCTACTCGTGTTTTCCATTTTGAAAATATTCTACCCAAAAAAACATCTTCATTTGAATATGCAATCTGTGTCTAATCTTCAAACTACTTTCTAAACCTTCCCGGCACTAATAAAAACAAACTGTGCTTTTTTCAGCGACACCGGTCCAGTGATTTGGTCCAGTGATTTTCGAGAACATTGAGGACAAACAAACAAACTTACATTTACTTTTATATATATAGATACAGAGTCAAAATTTTTATGAAGAAAGTCAATCTCTCTTAAGAAAGAGGGACAGATATACCTTATTACGTAATGCTCCATAAAAATCTCAATACAAGGAAGCTAGTTTTTGGATCAAAACAAGAGGTACACAATTAAAAAAAAAAATCGTAATATTACATATTCTTCAAATAATATAGACTTGTTCTCATTTACTTACTTTGTATTTTAGGGTAGTTAGAGCTATTCCTAAAAAAAACTCGACATCGCTGCAGTGCTTCAAGAAGATCTGCAGCAACTGCACAGTCAGCCGAACAACATCATCGATAAAGAATGAAATGAATACTTGTGTTAGTGAATTTGTAAAAAAAAATAATTTTTATATTCAAAATCTTTTTTCTTTAAAATATTTATTTTTATTTTTTATTTATTCTATTTTATTTAAGTGTAGAGATTTAATGTAACTTTAACTTAACATAATCAGGTACTGCTGAAAACCAGCTGCACTCCGGGCTCCGGAATGTATAGCTGAGCAGTGGGCGACCATTTTGTCAATTGTTAAATTATATGATCTGTTAAAAAAGGAGTAAAAAGCAACTCATTGACAAATAAATATTACACATACGAAATTTTAACTAAAATGCATGGATATCTTAGCACGGGTTTTACTAGGGGGGTGTTCACGAAACGGCGCTATACAAAATTATTATTATTTTTACAACATATAGACCATTTACAAACGAAATCCATCATTCTTACCTTCCGTTCCACAATATAAATAATATGATTATTATGAAATCCAACAAATTCGTATAATAAATTATTATTATATACATATTTTTATATTATCCTTGCTTACTGTAAATTGAATGGAAAAAAATGGTATTATGAAAATTGACAAAGAAAAATTATTCAGAGTTTTCGAATAATAAAGCTGTAAATTCAGTTTACTCTTCGCAAGGGAATGAAAGGTTTGTTTCCTTTATCAGGAAAATTAATTCCCGATATTAAATGAAAACTGACCTGTAACCACTCGATTTCCGCCGGCCATTTTGGTCCGATACTTCGTTGAATTATTACCCTTTGCGCGCTAACGGGATTAAAAATATCGGAAAAATGAGTAAGCGAAAAGTTTATATACTTTCAGTCGTTAAATTTCAGCGACCAATATTTTAAATAATTTAGACTATTTTCAGAGTTTTTTTGCCTAGGATAGGAATGTATAAAGCAACTTGTTATTTAAATTTTATAATAGATGAATTTGATTACTACGTTAGACACCTAAGTCTACGATATAAATCTAGAGATTAAAATAATACAAATTAGAGAAAAATACTTATTATTGTCATCGAAAACTTTGGCTAAAGTTGTTGTAAAATGTTTTATCTTCTTTTTGTAAAGATCTTTTGAAAGATTAATAATAAAGGGTGATATGGATTTAATTTTTTTTTTTTTTTTAACTTTAAATTCTCTTTTTTGCCTAAACCGTCCTTTTCGGTGCTAGAAAATGACTCGAGCTCAAGTGCTGTATACGAGTATTCAGGATACACGGTACACACAGAATTTTTAAATTTTTAAACTGAATAAAAATCGTAGTTTACATTTTTTTTAATCATCCCTGTAAGTATGATATAATGTTCAATTGACGCTTCAAACTTTTTTTCATAATATTATACTGCAAATTTTTTACTTCGTAAACTTTGGAAACTGTAAACTTTGCCTACTCTCAACACAGGTTCTCTTAATGATAAAGGCACAGTACCATAACCCTTTTAAGATTGAGTTTTGAGTTTGATTTTTCAGTATTCAGTTCGAATCTTTTATAAACTAACGAACTAACCATCACGCCGTTTTCCCGCAGGGGTAGGCAGATAGAAACAACTCGATCTTGGCATACACTTCTTGCTTCATTCACATTCATACAACGCCTTATACATTGTCTCTGTTATTCCGACTTTTGACATGGCCCGACTCGAGTATTTGATTCACTTGATCGTGCCATGTCTTCCTCGGGCGTCCCCAGCTTCTTCTTCCATTCATATTCGCGTCATATATTCTCCTTACACTCCTCTCTTCGTTTATTCGCTCTACATGCCCAAACCATCTAAGCGTCCCTTTCTTAATCTTGCTCACAACCCTTACATCAGCCTTACATTATTTCAACTTTTATAGATGTTTTATAATTTCCAAAATTGATACGAAATACTTTGTGTACACAGATTTTTAATATTTAAATATCCTTCATCGGGATATACAGAATACTGAAAAATAATGACAAATATTTTCAAGTAATAAATATTTGTTTTCAAATTAATACCTACATTTAGAAGATTATTAATATAAATTTTAATAGTAACAACTAATATTATTTTATTTTTATACCTTGTTATTTTTTTTTCATTTTGTTAATAACAATAAAAATTATTTAAATAAATTTCTAATATAAATTTTATTATTATTTTTAGTTAATTACTTACCTACCTTTACCATTTATTGTTAATTTTTGTTTCTGTTTGTAATTTGTCTATTCTTACATTATTATTTTTCTATTTTTATTATTTGTCCATACCTGCCATTTTTTTAGTATACTGTGTATCCTGATGAGGGATGCTTCGCTATCGAAACATGTTGATATTTATATATTAAACAGTGGTGAACACAGAGTATTTCGTATTAATTTTATTAATAATGACACCACCAAGTAATTATACATTTATTTAAAAAAAAAGTTTTGTAATTTGCTACCATGAAGTGAACTGGGCTGGTGCCAAAATAGGTGTCGCGTGACCTTTGCCTCCAGCCGTCGAAATGGTATGTTAATACAACACTATTCATTCTGACGTCAGTGGTGCCACCACAAAAAAACTTTAATTATTATTTTTTTTTATTTCGTTTCGGTTTCGCTTATTATTTTCCTGTTTCTAATATTAATAAGTTTTTATAATTAACTATCTTATTTATTTTTACACAGCTTAAAATTCTTACCACCACCTTCCTTGAAAAAAATAAGGTGTACCACATTAGATACGTAAATGCAGCCAAATGCTAAAACTTTTTTTTCAAGGAGTGGAAAAAATAATTTATTGAAGACACTACCAATTTTCCGCCTCACATTACTTATCCGGAAGGTTTTAAAGTCGGGTTCATTATTTCGCGGGAGTATTTAATGCAGGTTGTAATTTAAAAATGGCAAAAGCGGTGCCATTAATCCGAAGGCTCTCCTTGCTGACCTCACTCCGGCGGAGATCTTATAATTTATCACGCTACCTTTGACTGCAGGGGCATTAGTTTTACCTCTAACCCACGTAGCCTCCTAAAAGGAATCTTAAATTCAGGAGCAAAGCGATTCGGGAACACATGACGTTTATGTGTAACGTTTAAGCTCTCAGAATAAGGATGAAAAATCTCAAATACTCATAAGATTTTGAATAAAGGAGTTGATTTTTATACACTGAACACTAATGATCGAAACCATGACCTCACATAACACAATAAGTAGTAGTAACGCTAAGCAATGAAAAGGTCTCAAAAGAAGCTAGTGCTGATACCTATCCTGATGTATCGGAGTGGGAGAATTAGAATCAAAGGTCAGAATAACAGAAGAGTATTAATGAAGCAAAAAGCGTGTGTCGAGAGAGTCGTATAGCGGTCCACCCTCTCTGCCTCTCTGTGATGAAAAGGCATGATTTTTTTTACATTAGGGGGGATACCCTGAGAAAAGTAATTTCCCTCAAGGCCTATATCATCTTTGGGGATGCCGTGTGGAGGGTTTTTTAGAGGATAGGAAGGAGTGAATTTGGGTCTTGAAGAGACCCATGTTGTAGGAAGGAGGAAACACATAGGCCGGCAGATCACTCCACAGCGGAGCTGTTGAACATAAGAACGAGTCATACAAGCGACCCGTTCTCATGTGACAAATGTCAACCGTGTGCGAATGTTGGGCGCGAGTTTGTCGTGTTTTCCGACTGTGAACCGGTGTCGAAGGGATCAATGACGCTAGTTCCTCAGAACATCTTCCATTAAAATACCGGTAGAACAAGGACACCATTCCCACCTGACGTTAGTGATGGTTAGTTAGTACGTTACTCTCAGCATCGCCTTGACGATAGACCACAAGTCATAATCGGTAAGTTAGCGTTGCTTGAAGTGGATCTCGCCGTGTTTAGTGACTAGATTAACTAAGTATTAAGGCATAATATTCCATGCTTTTATCAGTCTCAAAATTCTTTCAGTAGGGGTAATTCTGTGGTACGAAATTATTTTTCAGTACATTAATAATCCTATATATATACAAATAGGCTAGAGTACACTTATAAAACGCATCTCAAATCTAATGAAAGACTAATCGTTCCCAAGCACACAAATATATATGGACAAATATTATTGGTTACATGATTCCTAGCTGTTAAAATTATCTTACCAGCTGAAATTAAAAATTGAATTAAAATAAAACAGTTGTTAATTATTATATTTAAAACTTGGCTAGCTTTAAGAAAATGTTTGTATTAGATTATTGTTAAAGAATTATTGTAGTTATATATGTTTTATTTTATATAGATACAAAAACTATAAACTTATGATAACAAGATTTTGACAGCAAAGCACTCGCCAGTCAAATCATTGAAAAGTAGTTTATCGGGACTTATTGTCTTATTTTGTAAAATTTCTTGAAAGTTAATTAAACAGGGTAATTCTTAACCTTACTGAATGCCATTTTTTCCTCTTCTCATTTCCTTCAGCCCCATACTGTTCCAAAAAAGGGGATGTCACAAATGTTCAATTCTGGGGCCTTATTCGTATGAATGCAATATTTTACTCAATTTTTAAGAATGCTTTTAATATGTACTTATTGGACATAAAAGCAGAGGGTTGAAATTTATGTCTAAATTAAGGATTTTAATCCAAAATTAGAGAATTTCGCAAGAATTCTAATGTACATAAAATACCTTTGCCCAAATAATGAATAAATTTTCGTCCATAATATACCAATGATCACGTTATAAATAGAATATTAAACCAGTTTATAAAATTGATTGATTTTTTTTAAATATTCGTCTTTTTAACGTATGTCGTACATAAGGCAACCATTAGAATTTTACATGTATTCAAAATGGAAAGCATAAATTTGGTGAAATACTCTTAAGCCATCGCGTGGAATGTCTGCTAAGAGTACGAAAATTTTCCTACATCTGTAAGATTAAGCCATTTCCCATTATAGTTCGTTTTATGGCTCCTACATTATTTGTATGTACGTATTGTATTTGGTTCACGCCAAGATGGATTCAACGATAATTCTTTATTTTATTCGCTTCGTTTCTAAGTAAGATTGATGTTTAGCCGAGGGGATATATCGAAGGAAACAACAGTGCTTGAAATATTAAGGAAGATTGAAACGAGAATTAAAGAATATTAATTGATCGATCGTTTATACTCAGCAGTGATTGAATACAAAAGAAAAATGTGTATTAGAGTGCGGGGGGGTATTTTTAAGATGGGGTAAGTGTTGAGGAAGGAAACGCAAAATCAACTCATTATTTTGCTTGCACAAGAATAACCGGGTACAAATTATTTTCGTGTCTCTCGGCTGTGCACTATTGCTACAATGACCAATGGCGCTTGTTTTTCGGAAAACTCTATATTAAAGTGCTGGTAGAACAGAAATAACATTCCCATCAGACGTCTCTGCTGATAAGATAAAAATCCGCCCTTTAAGGGTAAAAGACACGTGATATGCGCTCACATATGGAGCGAATTTAAATATTTTAGAAAAAAAAACACATTTTGCACATATGCTTTAAATATTGAGATTAATTGTTGGCCGGTGTACACACGCAATATGAAGTGGAATTTTTCTTATTTTTTTATATGAATACCGCACAAGATTCCCAACTGCTCCTAACCGTCTGGAGCCAGTGAGACTATGGCATTCCCAATTGGGGAATGTTGTGAGGCTGAAGGTATTGGGGAGGGGAAGGAGAAGGGGAAGAGGGAGGTGGGGAAATACCTGGCAATTAAGATCTGGTCACCAAACACGGCTAAAATCCATTTCAAGCAACATTTCAATTCTGAATGGTGGTCTTTCACCAGGGCGATACTGAGAGTATCTTCCACTCTGGAATAAATTGTCATTGTAAGTTTAAAGCTCAAGTCTTCTAAGAGACTTATAAAAATACTGTGTTCGTTGGTGTTACAATAGTATATTATACTTTTATAAGTTTCTTGAAGGACTTGAGCTTCAAAACCTACAATAACAATTTATTCTACTTCACATTCCGTCTGTACCCCGCCAACAAACAATTTATTTCAACATTTAAAAGCATTACGTGGTGAAAGTGTTTTTCTAAAGCATTAAAACTAGCACCATCTTTAAGCACGTATTACGTTTCGTTTACCCTTAAGGCTTGTTGGAAAGATGACTTAAGTTAAAGGAAACAAGATTATCGCGTCGATACCTTTAAATCGTAATCAGACACGACTGGGTCTATTTGCACTTTAAAGTTAAATTCGACAAGACCATTCTTATCCCGAAAGGATTAAATTGAAAGTGAAACTCAAACATATTACTTTACGAATGTCGAAAAAGTTCTTTCAGTTATACGGTAACCGCCTTTTTATTAACACAAATATAAGTTACAATGGAAGTTTAAATCACAGCGTAATATATTTCAAACGGAATATTCACCGTTATAACGCTCCAAGCAATGTAACTCGAAATTTCCCATTTAATATTTGAAGTTTTTCGTCAGATATGATATTTCTCGAGAGGCACTTTAAACTAATGGTGACGATTTCCATTCTTACCCAAGAAAGGGCATATATTACACAGGGAATATAAATGAACGCATTCGTTTAATACTCTCGTCTTCACTCTACGTGATCTTTGACATTCAACAGTACAGAGTAATGCTTATATTTTAGCATTGTCAAAGGAGTATGGCCTTCATATTGGAATACTGTTTATTTGTATGTTTAATTTTTTTTTGTTATACACATTTATTAGCAAAAACATATATTACAAACACCGTCTTTTTTTTACAAACAGTGAAAAAAACACATTAAAAAATAGTTTACTAACTTATGGAAGCTAAACCATCTTGTAATATTTAATCATCGAAGAAGATAATAAATATTAACAATATTCTAAATGAAATACGAAAACGAAAAAAACACAGAAAATAAAAAGGTATCAGTCGCATCCGAGAATCGAACCCAAGACCTCTTTCAAAATTTAATTTCTAATATAAAATTGTTATTCAATGTTTTAAAATAATTTTTCATTAACATTTTGGATTAATTATTACCTACTTTAATCAATTTTTGTTTATGTTTATAATTTGTCTATTCTTACATTATTGTTGTCTACGTTTATCATTTGTCTATACTTGACATTATTTTGTTTTAGTCTTCTGTATTTCCTGATGAGAAACATGTTTCGAATATATATATATATATTAATAACGTGGTGATTACAAAGTAATTTTAAATTAATTTATTAATAATTACGCCACAAAGTGAATACCAATCTTTTGAAGAAATTATAAATATTATTAATTCATTTTCCAAATATTAGCTCTCATCAGCTATCTGGTAAGTTGTGAACCTAAGTGAATTCACAAGTTTATGCTGGCAACATTGACACATCATTATTTATGTACTTCTAATGCGTTAGATCTGTTCGAACTTCGCTAAATCCTAAGCGGATATAAGTTTGCTTCTACGACATAACATTTCGCAAAGTGTGGCTTGTCTGGGAACTTCCGCGAGAAAAGCATTTCGCCTTCCACAAATCTCTTCAAAACAAACTTAAGACCGGGCGAGCAGAGGAAATTACAAACATCTATTGGAAGATGACATTGTCACAATCGAAATCCTATTGGAAGATCAAGTACACAGTGTTACAGCTTACAGCCAAATTTAGAAGTTTTGGAGGTTCCTCGCCATAATATAGTTTAAAGTCCGCATAGGCATCGAGAGCTTTCAAGTTATAGTCGAGCGAACAAAGCCCCTTTCAAAGGATTATCCATCTGTCATAACATGAATGAACTGCTATCACAATCTAAATTTCAATCTTGAATGCGTATTCAAATAGTCAGAAGGACGGAGACCGCTGTAACTTGACTCGTAAATAAACTGAGATGGCGTGAATACATGTATTATTATATTAGTATAATAACATGGATCATTTTAATACAATATCTTATTTATCGTGTATTTACCACTATTTACGAACCCCTCTCGTACCATAATTATTATTAACGGGAATTATACATTTTTGAGGTATTTGTCGATAGTAATAATAATAATAACATTGGATGATTTATATAGCGCCGTTTTTGTGAAATATCACATCAAGGGCGCTATACAAATATTAATTTATATTATCTATATAATTATATATAAACAGATACAGAAAAACATACTTACCTGGCAGATCGCCTCAGATGAACACAGTTTTATTAGATAATTGAAGCTTAGAGAAGATATGATTTTTACAGTGGCTAGTTTATCTTCCTTTTCTATTGATATTACATTTATTAGAAGATTTTTGGCACAATAAGAGTTGGTATACCTTTAAAAAACACTTCAATTTTTTTTAATAAACTTAGATTAGTTATTAATTGTTTTTGTGTTTAATTCCTAGAACTCCATTTGAAAAAAAATTTATGTTAATCAAATTTAATCTAAACCAAATTTAATAATGTTATTATTAAGTTCTGCAAGTATTTTCAGTTTTTAAAACGTAAAATACTTGCAGAACTTAATAATAACATTATTAAATTTGATTTAAATAATTTTTTTTTTAAATTTTGTTAGAATACAAAATGTTATAATGGTGGTTAATTTGTTTAATTATGGTGTAATTTAGCATATCACATTTTATTTTCTCTTACGTACATATTGTTGTACACCGTTATTGAACGGTTGATATTTATGCTCTATGTGTTGTTTTTGTAATTTTTACGTTAAAACTTTCAGATCTGAATTAATGAATGTGTGGGACTGCACTAACCTCCCCACATACTGGAATAAACATTTATTATTATTATTATTATTATTATTATTATTATTATTATTATTATTATTATTATTATTATTTATATTATTATTATTTATATTATTATTATTATTATTATTATTATTATTATTATTATTATTATTATTATTATTATTATTATTATTATTATTATTATTATTATTATTATTATTATTATTATTATTATTATTGGTTATTGGTCATTATTATTATTATTATTATTATTATTATTATTATTATTATTATTATTATTATTATTATTATTATTATTATTATTATTATTATTATTATTATTATTATTATTATTATATTATTATTATTATTATTATTATTATTATTATTATTATTATTATTATTATTATTATTATTATTATTATTATTATTATTATTATTATTATTATTATTATTATTATTATTATTATTATTAATATTATTATTATTATTATTATTATTATTATTATTATTATTATATATTATTATTATTATTATTATTATTATTATTATTATTATTATTATTATTATTATTATTATTATTATTATTATTATTATTATTATTATTATTATTATTATTATTAAAACTAGAAGTCGTAAAACATATTTGGTGATTGATAACACCTGTAGAATTATTTTGATGTAAACATTTTTTGTGGTGCTTTAGAAGTTATTGTTACTTTCGTTTGAAAGAACATTAGGTCTCCAAGGTCGTGTTTCGCTTAAAATGACAAATCATTCATTGTACACAAAAAATACGACGAATTTTAAATATCTGAAAATTAAACAATAAAACGCGCCTTCAAAATTTACATTGAAAAAAAAACAATTTGAAGTGTGCGGAAAACGAGATTAAACAAAAAAATCACATTTCAAAATATAAACATGGTTACTGCTTGAACGAGGAGCTAAAATCCAGTGAAAAAAATAGCGCCCAAAGCCAATAATGCTAGCAATTGGCAAACGAAAACTACCGTTTTTTATTTGCTCTAGGGAGGAAAACATCCTAAAGTCTATGTATTATTAAATATATACACGGTACGAAAGGGTTAACCTTCTGTTTGTTGTGTACAATATTAATATACTTAAAACATATCATTCATCCTTTCGTTTTTACTCCTATTTACCGTGTTCCCAAATCGAGTTCTTGTTGTAAAAATATGTACACACGCCTGTCAAGTTTTTATTTAGTAAAGAAAATAATAATAATAATCGGATTAGTTCTATAGCGCTGTTTTCGTGGGAAAATTACGTCAAGGGCGCTTTTACAAATAATTTATTTATATCACTCAGACTTATAACTAATACCTTACAGCTAAGATTTATGACTAGTGATTTAGAACTATGACTTATGGCTAGTGACTTAAAACTAAGACTTCATTAGTATTTTATAACCTTAATTCCCTGTCCAGTTCAATCAATTTATCTTTATCCATCATTCGTTTTAGTAATATCTGCGTCTAAAGACGTAAACTGACGAAGGTGGCGGTGCTAACGATATACGTTCACACTAATTGCGCAGCCGCAGACGTCACAAGCGGCCACCGGCATGTCAAAATATTCTAGCTGACCCATGCATGTGCGGATACGTTAATGATTATCTATGAACGCATAATACGAATGCGTTCATAGATAATGTAGGCATATAATGTTGTCGTGTCTGTTCTGTATTGATCTGCACTGCGCTGTGCTGGTAGATGTGAATAGACATTAATAGTCAGTGGAAGGTTTACAATTTTTGAATTTTCATTAAACCGTTTGGAAAGGTATAACAGTGATGGCTTGTGATTTTTTCATAATAGATGGCGAGACGTAAAAAAAAACTTGCTGTATCTTATTTAACATTTCGATTTTGTACGACAAACCTCAAAATATGCTTTCATATGTACCTACAATACTGACTTGAAAAACAAAACTATTTTTCTGTCGCCATTTGAATCTGTATCCTACCAAATATATTTTTTGTTGAGTGGGTATTCTGATTTCAAAGATGAAACGAATAATCGTTTGACATTTTAAAATGATATCATGTACACAAAGACGTATATTGAAATCGAAAATGTGGCATTTACTTTTTACAATAAAGAAAGCAGTCAGTCGTTACATTAAAACAATATTTCTTAATATAAATCAATGTCAAGAATAAAAGGAAAGCCCTAAATATGTTCTTGTCATATATGAACATGCGTACACTTTAATATTTGAAGGTTTTGTCGGAAAGTCGTTTCCACAAGGCTGCATGTCTGACTCGCCTTTTTTCGGTTCATTTGTGTTCGATTAGACCCCTGTTGGTCGTGTTTTTGCCTTTTTATTTAAGGGTGGCTTTTATTGTCTGCGAAAACATCTCCGGAAAGAATTATTTGTCAGTATGAAAATTTCTTTCCATATTTCTGAATTAAAAAAAAAAAAAAAACGAAAGAAAGGGCGACATTTAAATATCAATTTTAGCGAATGCTGAAATCAGAAATGTCAGAACAAGGACCGACATCATTATTTCAATCTCTGGGATAAACTCTTTGCGCGGTTTCCGTATGATAATTTATTTCAAAAGCTATAATTTATTTAAAGTAGTTTTTTAGTAGACGTTTCTTTTTTATTGCTTGAATTGATATAAAAAGAGATGATATAGTAGGAGTAATTACCTATATATTATTAATACGTTATTTCATGCTCATGTATCTCATTATATATATATATATATACAGCATAATTTATAAACAAACTTTACACTAACAAAAAATAACAATTTAATTATTATATTAACTAACTAACTAACTAACCATCACGCCGTTTCGCCGCAGGGGTAGGTAGAGAGGACGGACCGTCAAACAACTCGATCTTGGCATACGCTTCTTGCTTCATTCACATTCATACATCGTCTCATACATTCTCTTCTGATATTCCGACTTCGACTCAAGTATTTGATTAACTTGATCGTGCCATGCCTTTCTCAGACGTCCCCTGCTTCTTCTTCCATTCACATTCGCGTCATATACTCATATTCTCCTTATACTCCTTTCTTCGTTCATTCGCGCTACATGCCCGAACCATATAAGAGTCCCTTTCTTAATCTTGCTCATTACGCATACATCAGCCTTGCATTATTTACGAATCTCAACATTTTTCACACGATCATACATGGTTTACCACACATTCGTCTCAGAGATGTCGTTTCTCCAGCATTTAGTGTACTTTCATCCTTCCTCTGCCAGTTCCATGCACAACTGCCATTCATTATTATATTATTTACGAAAATGAACAAAAATGATTTTAAAACAATTTTTTTAAGAATCGACAGAGTCTCTTGAACAGTGAGCTCTTGCGTAATGTGATTAGCTAAAAAATTATATATCAAACATATTTACCTAGCACTGTCATTTTAGTGGTGGATCTTTGAAATATACGTTCAACTGACAATGCTCCAATATTTTTCAATCGTTAATGATTTATATCTGCAATTTTTTTTGGAAAATGGGTGACAAAATTTTTAATATTCTTTAATATTTTATTTGTTAACCAGAATAAATGGAGATACATGCTGTGATCGTTACATGAAAGGCCAAATATGTTTTCACAAACTGCCTTAAAAATAATCCTCGCATTCAAAATCAAACACTGACTTAGCGAAAATGTAGCACGTACTTCCAAACTTTTAGGATCCGCGTCTGCTATCGAATGATAAACAACCTCCATAAATAACAAAGCTTTTGGGAGCTGAATACCTTCTAGAACAAATGTTGACAAATCTTCCTCGTGTTAAAAATCTTCCTCTTGCGACCAAAGTAAAGTGGACTGGCGGAAAAGGACCACGACCCTTTAACTAAACATCCCACGAAATTTTTACATGCTTTTAAAAAAACGACGCTTTTAAAATGGCCGTATATTTACAAACCCGATAAATCCCCGTTGAATATGGTAAAAAGGGGTAAGTTTCACAGTTTTGAGATTCACTGTTTTTTTAGCATATCTGTTATTCCTGGTTGATGGGGCTTTTATTCTATATCGGTCATATTAGGGTAAGCACCTCCCTATTGTACTCGTATATCGGATTGGTGGAGGATTTTTTTCTTTTAAAAGAAAGACAAACATTCCCGGCTTACGAAAAACCTGACAATATTTGAAAAACTGATACTAGCATTATTAATTATTTTTGTGTTTAATTCGTAAAGTTTAATTAATAAAGTAAGGAAAATGATTTATTCCCCATTTCTCAGGTCTCCGTGGTCGAGGGGTAAGGCTCTCAACTACGAATTCGAAAGTGGCGAGTTCAAATCCCGGCGTGCATAAGTAAATTTTATTTAATTAATTTGTGCTGTTTTACAATAATTCATTTTAAAATAATATATACTATATTTGCGAACGTTTCAGAGTGGAAGATACTCTCAGTATCGCCTTGGTGAAAGACCATCATTCATAATTGAAACGTTGCTTGAAATGGCTTTTAGCCGTATTTGGTGACCAGATATGAATAGTCTACTTCCCCTCCCCGATACCTTCAGCCTCACAACATTCCCCAATTGGGGATGCCATAGTCTCACTGGCTCCAGACGGTTGGGAGCAGTTGGGACTCTTGTGCGGTTTTCATATAAAAAGAACATAAACAATATAACAAATTTAAATAAGTAAATACCAGTTACGTCATTATAAAACATTTAATAAAACTTTGCCATTTAATGCGGGGGAAATAAATTTCAAATTACCTCACAGAATAGAGAATCGATTGTCACAATTTTTTATCTGAGTAAATCGGTTTCACCGGTAATAAATCATTTTATGCACCATAAAAATTGAAATTGGGTCGGGCTAAACAGAATCATATAAATAAGCCGGCTCAGCGTAGCCTAACCACAGTTTGAAAATGGCTGTCACAATATTAAAAAAAATACTTGCAGAGCTTAATAATAAAATTAATAAATTTGCTTTACATTACAATTATAATACATTACAATTGCAATAGTGATAATAATAGTAGCTTCATTAAAAGCGGAAAATGTTGCTTGCGCAATAATGAAGGACTGAGTTAGCCAATGAATTTAACCCATGACTACTGCATGGAAATTCCACTCATTTAGCCACAATAACCTGCTAGTTTTTTTTTAGCTTGCAGCTTTTATCAAATTTAATTTCGTGGTGAAATCGTAGAAATATTGGTTCCATAATAAATTAACATTCAGATAAATCGGCACACTTTATAAAAGTGATTTAAAGTACGAAAAAAATGTCGGGTAACCTTATTTAATCTAAATGAATTAATCTTTTTTTTAATCAAAATAAAAATATTTTTTATTCAACGTTCTACTCATATCTACCAGCACCCTGCAGTGCAGACACGTACAGTGGCAGGCACAGCACAGAAGGGTGTATCACATTACGCCGTGCGTGGATGTGTTCATATGTAACAAACTAATTTTGCCTGCCACTTTACGTGTCTGCACTGCGCGGTGCTGGAAGATTGAATCGAACGTCATACGTGTGTTGAGTTATCCAGTCATCAAAGTATTAAACGAGGTGGAACTATTATGGATCGTATCTATAAGGTAGCCATCTGTAATTTTGTCAAAATCAGTAAATCCTCAAATGGTGTTACTGGTTTTATAACCTAATGGAGTCACAGTTAACTCTGTGCAGAAACGGGCGGTCCCTTTTGATAGATTGTTCTATCTTAACAAATAAATTGCAATATTTAGAGCACAGGCGTCAGGTGGGAATACTGGGAATGCTGTCCTTTTTCTACCGGAATTTCAATGGAAAATGCTCTGAGGAACAGGCGTCATTGATACTTTCGGCATCGGTGAATAGTCATGAAAAACGCTGAACGCGCGCCAAACATTTGTACATGGTTGACATTTGTTACATGAGAACGGGTCTTTTCTACGACCCGTTCTTGAGTTCAATAGTCCGGCTGTGGATGGATTTGACGGTCTCTGTGTTTCCTCCTTATTATAATATGGGTCTCTTCAAGACTCATGTTTACTCCTCCCTCTTCTCAACGAGTCCCTTCACACAACTTCCTCAAATATGATATAGGCCCTGAGGCAAATTATTTTTCTCTTTTTTTTATATATTTTTTTAAATTACATTTTCTTGATTTCGAGGACATTTAATTTATTTTCAGGTTTGATAGAAATTTCCATTAAGTATTTTGAAATATCCAAAATATATGTCAGTTTTTAAAAGTTCAATAACCAAAGATGTACCTGGCGATGTCGGGTAGCAAAATGTGTAAAGCTTGCAAATTAAATGTTTTTGCTAATAATATTTTAATCGCTAACGTTTTATAAAAGTATCGTTTTTTTGGCAACGTTTTTAAAAGTTGCTGAAAATGCTTTGTTTGTATGAAGGTAATTAACAAACTGATCGACATAATAATGAAACGTACCTAATACGTACTGGGTGTGATTTAGCCCCAAAACCCCCCTTGAATGGTTGGCTGTTATCATTATTTATGAGCTCCAGAGGTATCACTATCACGTATCTGCACACTATAATATGATGAAAATATCTTTCCCGAATATCACAATATCACCTGATATAATATTACATAAGAGCTTTTACTTAACGGGTAGGCGCGCTTCGAAGATAGAGAGCGGTAAGCGTTATTTTTTCAAAGATTTTTATGATTTGATTTATTAAATGACCCAAAGGTGGTGAGTTCAAAACTCAACGAAGAAAAATAAATATTTTGTACATCGAAGGTAAGTTGTGATTGCCCATAGACAAACATATATGTATTAATTGATAAACTAAAGTTTTTAAGACAAGATTTTTGTGCATAGCGCAAAGGGTAACAATTATTTTTAAAAACAATAATTATTAGCCTGAAACACTCATCCAAATTTAAAAAACCTTCCGAGAAAAGATAAATGTCGCCGACAGGACACGAACCTGCACCCTTCTGATTGCCGGTCAGATGCTCTACCGTTGAGCTACGTCGGCTTATCGCAAAACCCGCCAAGTTAATCAATATATAATAGTGTTTCATTCAATAATTACTGTTTTTTTATTATATTTCACCTGTAAACTACCAACTTTATTAGTATGAGAAAGGCTTGTAACGGCTAAATCCCTCAATAGATGGCGTCGAGA
The DNA here is from genome assembly GCA_022606495.2 of Halesus radiatus. Lineage (NCBI taxonomy): Eukaryota > Metazoa > Arthropoda > Insecta > Trichoptera > Limnephilidae > Halesus > Halesus radiatus. The sequence goes on along the minus strand of JAHDVE020006084.1, from coordinate 4,420 downwards.
CAAATTATGTCTACATTTTATTGGTGAAAAATGCTTTGACTTGTCAAATATTTATTAATTGATAAACTAAAGTTTTTAAGACAAGATTTTTGTTCATAGCGAAAAGGGTCACAATTATTTTTATAAACAATAATTATTAGCCTGAAACACTCATCCAAATTGAAAAAAACCTTCCGAGAAAAGATAAATGTCGCCGACAGGACTATGTTATCATAAAAAAATTAACAACTTATTGTTTATAAACCTCATCGTAATATATTTTTAACTATTGAAGATAATATTGACAACTTACAAATCGAAACACGAAACCGAAAAGAAACATACAAAATATAACTGTAGCAGCTGGGATTTGAACCCAAGACATCATGGTTTACCCGTAGCTCAGTTGACATCACGCGCAGCGCAGGTCCCGGATAGACTACGAGGTCTTGGGTTCGAATCCCAGTTATCTTTTTATTTCTTTTTGTCGTGCTTCGATTTGGGAGCTGTTCATATTATCTTCAATGATTAAAAATATACATATTAACAAAAAATATTTTTTCTGTTGGCCTCGATAAATTCTTATATATTTTCAAAAAATTATCCAATATATAAATGTATTACTGAGGAACACCTAAAATATGAACTCTGAGTTTAGTACGTTTATAGAGATATTGAAATAATTAGATACATGTTAAATCACTTGATAGCAATGGCAAGGAAGGGTTAAAAACGAAATATTTTATATTCTTGCGGAATAGTAACATATTATCTACCTAGGAAGAGTAAGATGTTAAAATTAATGGTTTTTGAAAACAAATTTTATAACAAGACCTTCTACTTGCGCATTGTTCTCCACAGCTCTGGTACTTTATGGCATACTTCATCGTCCCTCGCCCACGTAAAGCCGAACCAAAATAAATTAGGATATCATTACGAGAAAGATTTAAAAATGGATATTTTACGTGTAGCCGCCCACTGGGGATATTTTTATAAAATGTGAATTCTTTCAAGAGATTCAGAATTTTTTTTATTTCATGTCCACAATGGAATGCTGATACCAATCCTAATGTATGGCAGTGAGGCATGAAATTGGCAGAGGAAGGATGAAAGTAAACTGAATGACGTAGAAATGAGATCTCTGAGACAAATGTGTGGTAAAACCATGTATGATCGTGTGAAAAATATTGAAATTAGTAAAGAATGCAAGGCTGATATAAGCGTAATGAGTAAGAATAAAAAAGGGACGCTTAGATGGTTTGGACATGTGGAGCAAATGAACGAAGAAAGGAGTGTAAGACGCGAATGTGAATGGAAGAAGAAGCTGGGACACCCGAGGAAGACATGGCACGATCAAGTGAATCAAATACTTGAGTCGGGCCATGTCAGAAGTCGGAATAATAGAAGAGAATGTAGGAGACGATGTATGAATGTGAATGAAGCAAGAAGTGTATGCCAAGATCGAGTTGTTTGGCGGTCAGTCCTCTCTGCCTACCCCTGCGGGGAAACGGTGTGATGGTTAGTTAGTTAGTTAGTTATGTCATAGAATAAGTAACTAAACATCGCGTAGGGGTGGGTAGAGGGAATAGAAGCCACACACCCCTTGCTTCAATCATATTAACATATTCTCTGTGAGATGGCCCGTCCTTCCTTCGTTTATGATTTAATTTAGCAATAGACTTTCGTTCGCGCCACCGATTTAAGATGACTCCTCTACTGCTGCCTTAAATTTTCCTAACTAATGTGATTGGAAAACTCTTTGTAGTTTTCCTTTCAATTTGAGGTTTTCCTCCTCCTTGGCCAGCGTGTAACGTCTAGCCCTATGCTAACATTCGAGTGTTTCCGATTTTCATGATTTTCACGGAAATTTTGCACTCCAATGTGGTCAATTTTGCCAAGCTTTTCGCGAGTCTACGTTGTGTTGTTTTTTTGTTTCAGACTATTGGAAAAAACAAGGCCTTATTTGTGGTAACCCCTATTCTTTGTAGCGTAGGCAGACTCTCGCATACCATTGACAGAATTCATATTCCTAACATTCCTATCTTAGACTTTAATGTTCTGGACTCTCTATTATTATCCTACTATGCAATCTACGTTAATTTCCTATAGGAAGACTAGCATTTTCCTAACTTTACCCCTAAATTTTCTATTTTTCTTCTATCGTGAGTTTTAATGGGAAAACTTAGCTTATGGGCTATACTAATTGCACTATTCCTGATCTATATAATACGACGTAGTTTCAATTTTAAATTTGGTATACATAAATGTAATGATCACAGTATTATCGCCTTTCCTCATCGTACTAAGTGTTATTCTACATGGGTTAGTTTCAATGAATTTCATGGTTAAAAGGTACAGTTTTACTTGTTTTGGCGCCATCTCCATCCTCTCCTAAATTTGGGAGAATTACATGATTAGGTTTTAGTTTACACAGCTTTTGTTATGACGAGAGATCGAATACGGTTTGTTTTGCTGCAATTCGGCTCCAGACCAACCCCTAAAGTACTCAGATGACCACGTTTCCGGTCAGTAACTCTCTCTTCACAGACATACAGCCTGACCAAACGGTATACGTAACCTCTTCAATTTTCAGTTCGTGCGCTATTGGTCATCCCCTGTACCGCGACGGAAAGAGCACCTTCCTTATCCATGGGTCCGAGACCCTCCGAAGTCCCGTCCTCCAGACAGTTACATTTAAAGGAGATCAAACCGGTTCCGTCCCCTCGTCAAACAACATTATATACTTGCGAATTTTTTGCAAAGTCCGGGTTGAAAGGCCGTCCCCCGCATCAAGAGTTCAGAGATAACCACGCTTAAATCAGCAATTATTTCTGCCCAATCGATAGGTACAAATTATAAATATATATAAACAATACGAGTTTTTATAATCCACAATACTCCAGTTTTCCCAGAAAATTGTGGATCTGACATCTCCAACACAGGTCGTGAATCTGTGCCAGATATTCAGACATATTACATAAGAATATACGGAAAAGTGATAATACAATATACATGATATATTACTTTTTGGTTTGGTTGACAGGTTGGTTTAATGAGACCCTGCTATCTCATGTAGTTTGAATTTAACTGTAGATTGATTTTTGTTTGGAGAAAAGGTAGGACTCCAAAAGCCCAAAATTTGCAAGGCCTGAACCTTGAAAACCTAAGTCGAAGATAAAATTAATTTTATAACATAACTTGGGAACGTATTGTCGACGAATGATTATGCTTATTTTGATATTTCTAGTAATGTGGGTTTTTGTTTGTTCTGTTGAATTCATCAATATGTTCGAACGGGTGTGGAGCGCCTTTGAATTGAATCTTTCTATGAAAATGGCGCTATAAAATATTTATGTACGCAAACTACAAATACGTGATTTCTAAAAGATGATAGTCCATCGCAAAAGATGATAGTTATTTTTCAATTAAATGTCGACGTTTGTTAAGTACTTATTCTTCGTAAGATGTACTGAAATTCGAATATATATATACATACTTATACGTATCTACATACTTCGATAAAAGAAGGTGTGGTTTGGAATGTTGACCTAGTTTTAATAACAGTCGAGGATGTGTGTCATTGAGATATGCGACAGTTATTAAGTGTCAGAGACCCCCGTCAGGAAGCATAACAATTAGGATTCGTTGGTTTGTTTTAGAATGATAACGATCTTTGAATTAATAAAAATCGTTTGGAATGTTGATAATATTAGTAACGTTAGTTTTCGAATTTATATGTTAGGGAAAATATATACTAATAAAATAAATAGTTTTTATAGGACATATACATAAATATAATAAATGGTTTTATATATATATATATTAAACATTGTATATAAATAAACATAAAATAAATAACGGCCATATAGATTTGATAGATACATTATACTTTCTTTATATATATACCTATACACACATACATACTCTTAGTAAAGGCCAAGTCTTTAGCCGAAGTTATTTCACTACACAGTGAAATACCTATAAAAGATGTTCTGAAGTTGTTGACTATGAATTAACTCGATAAAGACAATTATACAGGTAGGTATCTACCGGAAATTTTTTATAAATACTTAAATGTATTTATGGAAAAAAATAGGTATTTTTGAATATTTAAAAGTCAAGTGCTGGTAATGAGTGAGACAATTGAATTATCTATAGTACTAGTTCAATTATAATTCAATGCGAAAAGAGAGGTTTATACAGGTAAGTATCTAACGGAAATTATTATAAATACCTAGATGTATTTATGTAAAAATTATATTTCTGAATATTTAAATTCAAGTACTGGTATTGAGTGAGACAATTGAATTATCTATAGTACTAGTTTAATTATAATTCAATGCGAAAAAAGAGGTTTATACAGGTAAGTATCTAACGGAAATTATTATAAATACCTAGATGTATTTATGTAAAAATTATATTTCTGAATATTTAAATTCAA